>JAKTWD010000547.1:0-79804 GCA_030581935.1 Metschnikowia corniflorae | reverse complement strand
CCGCGTTGGGTCTTCGAACTTTGTCCGTAGACGAAGACAATAAACGCGCAGACTGGAAATCGTCAGTTAATGTCACTGTGCTATCCTCGGTTATATTCTTGATTCTTTTAGATGAAAGCCTGGAATACGCGTCCAAATCCGCCAGCTTCACGCTCAATGTCTTGGACGATTCCGACCCTCTTTTCCGGGCCCAGGGCTGTTTCTTACTACAGTCGATGCTTAATCTGAAAAGCGAGTTTTTGGCGAGATCCGGGCTTCTTCCTGTTTTCGAGGAATCGGTGAAAACATGCCTCTCGTATTTGCCCCAGCTCACGCCTGCGGGGTCCTCGTTGCGGTTGCTAAAATACGGTGCTTACCCATCCCTACTAGCGCTTCTCGAAGTGAATCAAGACACGACGTATATCTCATATTTGGAGGTTTTGAACAATCACCTTTTGCTGCTGATCTCGCATGTTTCAGGACGAAACAATGACCGCGTCACAAACTCCTTGATTGCGTTTTTCTTTGAGCAAATATATGCCATCATTGGGGAACATTTAGAGCTCCTGATTCTTGCTTGTTTCTCGCGCTTGAACTTTGTGCTTTGCCAGACAATCACCAATCCGTACATACTTGAAGCCGAGGGTGGTGATGAGATTTGTGGTGCTGCTTTGCGCATTCAGGGTCTTGTTTTGAAATTGTGTGTATCGCAAGAAGACCGCGAAGCAAATGTGCTAGTTTATGAGCACAAGCTCGATTTTGTGGGTGCCTGGGTTATCTCGGCAAAAAGATTTATCAAGTTTGGCCTCGGGAGTGATGAAGTCAAGGGCCTTTTGCGAGAAAACCTAAAACTTCTTCGAGAAATAGGAGCTAAGCTTGAACTGGATGAGATCGAGCTGGATTTGAATGCAGTAAGGGAAATCGCTCCTGAAATAGAGATGTTTATTAAATTTTGAAATACTGGTATTTCTGGATGATTCTTCCTCATGACCGAGATCATGATCTATGACTTGGATCTATCACTGCGAGGTGCAAGAGCTTGATACATGCTTTGAGATTGTTTTTATTTCAGATTATAATTCGAGCAGGTTGTTGATTGGTGCAAAGAATACTTGCTGCTCATTGCGGCCAACACAGTTGTACCAGAGTTGAAGCATAAGACAATTAGTTTGAATGGGAGTCGATGGTCTGCAGAAAAATATATATTTTCGACTATGTACAAGAAACTCAGGGCCAAAATCACCCATCCATTTCCCCATCTATTTCTGGCCCTGGAGAGTTTGCACCACCTTGATATTAGTGTCCAAAAACCGGTTCAAGCAATTTGACAAGCACTGCTCATCGCTACTTGTCAATGTGTTGGTTGTGATCGGCACGCTTTCATTACACTTCTTGAAGCACATATCGGCAAAGTTGTGGATCGACATTTGCACCTTCAGCTTCGAGTTCTCGGTTTCGATGAATTGTAGAAGCTCTTTTCTGGAGGTGTCATCAAGGCTTTGTAAGGCACTTTGGGAAATCTGCGACATCGGGACCAGACTGTTGATGGAGATACTTTTGTAGCAGACTCTAGTTTTGAATAGACCAGAATCGCTTCATCCGCTATGGTCTGGCCAGCCCAATACGATATGGTGTACGGGTGTATGTCTTCAAAACACGGCTGGGTTCAAAAGATGCAAAATGGAATATTTCACAACTCACCTGATGGAGTCCAGAGGCGAGAGGTTGCAAAGAATATTGCACAAGCAGTCGAAGCAGGTCCTGGAGGCTTCTCCCAATGTTTCACAAGAAGTATTCCAGCGTAAACTAACGGCAGACATTGCTAGAACACGAAAATTCATTCAGCAAGCGAATAGTGCGATAGCTGAGTTGCAACAACAATATGGAAATTACCCCGAAGTGTATGAGGAGCACAAACTGCTAAACCCAGGTGGATCTGATATCCTGGGCAAAAACTGGAGCCCGGAAACTGTCCAAAAATTGCACCTACTAGCGCTTCATGAAGTATACAAGCAAATGCCTTATCAGCCCATGAAAAATGATCTGATAGGCATCGCCACTGCACTCACATTGACCCTGGAAGCTGTGCTGGAGCAGGCGCTGGCGTCCGACCACTTTCAGCTTCAAAACGAGGCCAAAGGTAAGATAATCGTGGAGTTGAAGGCCGTGCTAGACGATTATAAACTCGCAAACGATTTGATCAAGAAAAAAGTCGATGATCACCCCGAGCGTGTCTCCAAGATACAAGCCAAGATTGCCAAAAGCACGAGTTTCAGTGATGAAGTGCAAGAACAGTTGCAAAATTTATCGGCTTTGTCCGATTTGGCCAAGTCACGCGAAGACTCCGTGCACCGCCAGTTGCAGAAGGTCATCATGAAGTTATATGTCATGATGGATTGGGAAAACGCCCACTTGATGGACGAAGGTACTTTCACAAAAAGCATCGCGCTGTCGGTAACTCTAGTGAAAACTTTAGTCTCAAATCTTTCGCCTGCTTCGAATCTGGATAAGACTCCGAGATGGATACCAATTTCTTCAGGATCCCCTGAAGAGAGGCTCGTCGAGGTCATGATGCGTAATAACATTCTTCTCTCACGAGACGGTGTAAATGGAGCAGAGGTAAGGCTTCGAGATTATGGGCTCCCATAGTTTCTGAGTGGATGAGCAGCTTATTCAACTCAATATTCCTCGAAATCTCCCCCCCCCCTCCCCGTTCATCTATGAGCCTAAGCAGCTCTCAGAACTAGCAACTGTCTTCGTGCACTTTTGAAGTGCTATTCCAGACTCGAAAATTCCCATCTCAGCGCGTCTGTAAGTGACCAGTATGAACTTACCACTTCGGAAACGTGAAAAAACCCACAGAGAAACATGCAGATTGTCTGTTTTTCTTTCCTGTTCGTTGAAGCGTGGCAATGACGCCACATCATATTTTCTCAGGTGAAACTGATTTGACAGCGGTTGACTTGACCATGAACACGGAATGGAAACTCCAAGCCATCGCCCGCTTGCTTCGCGCAAAATCATTATTTTTGAAAAGTCCCTTAATCCTGAAACTGCTAAGCACGGCAAAGTGACATGTCAAGCACGATGTCTCAGCTTCAGACAGGACTCTGCATTCTCTGCATTAGTCCGGCTTGGCGAAACGCGGGGCGTAGCGCAGATCTCGTATGGACGGGTTTTCTCACTGCGAAACTAGGCAATCAGATCGCAGATATTTACGAATCGATTGCAGATCTCGTATTTCGTGGAATTCTTATTTGTATGGGAGAACAAACTATTGCACCCCCCATTGTTATGAGTGAAGAGCCGCCGCTGAAAAGACGCCGCAACCGGCTGACGGTTGTGTGTCAGCGCTGCCGCCGGAAAAAAGCCAAATGCGACAAGCAGAACCCTTGCAATCAGTGCATTAAGGCCAACTTTGCCGATGATTGTGTGTACGAGCATCCACTTTCATGGCAGGATCTCAGTAAGCTTCACTTAAACGGCCACGTTCTCAGAAGCATCGAGCTCTCTACGGCATTTTGTCGTGAAAGCGTGTCACGTGACGCGTGGGCAGTTCCTGTGGGTCAGCTTATAGCCAGTAGAGCCAGTAACAGGTATATGATTGGCGAAAATCCGGTAGTGTCTTCAGCGGATTTGGTGAACATGCACATGAATATCTTGCTTTTGCAAAAAGAGCAAGACAAAGCCGAATCAGTGAATGGGAGTGGCGAAATCGAAGAAACCAAGGAAACGGACGTCATCGAAGTCATGTATTCACGATCCTTCAATAATCTCAGGACCTCTCTGAGAAGCACGTACACGGTTGAGTTGGCCCAACAGGACCCCGCGATCAGGATTTATTGGGAACAAGCTGCCCTGAGCGATGTTCTCAAATTGACGACGATAGCAAACATAGAGTCCGATAAAAGGGTCGAAGTGATGCAGGCAACTAGCGAGCACTTCGGTCCCCTTTTTATACCGAGTCATAAAATGAGCCGAGAGTGGACAGTAAACAAACTTTCCATGTACGGGCAGCTGCTCGGGTTTCTGCTCACCAATGAAATCAGCGAAAATGGTGCGTTTCACGAGGGTCTTTTGCGTGTTATCCCACGAAAGCTGGAGTTGGTGGCATATCTCAAGACCTTTTTCGTCAAAATATACCCGCATTACCCTGTGGTGGACGAGACTTGGGTTTTCAAGCAGGTCGATCATCTCCTCAATTTCATGCCGCACAACGAGGCGTATCACTCAGCAAACTTGACTTCGCGTGAAGATGTCACTAGTGTGGCCATGGTTCTATTCATGATCGGTCTTTCTCACCTCTCGTACTTCACCAACGTCCAGCTGCAAAACAGGCACATTCTCCAAACTGTATCAGTCGGCGGGACATTACTCAAAGATTCCCTGGTATCTCTCAACTGCATCAAACTTGCCAATTTCATGTTGCTGAAATGCACTTATCGCTGTGAGACACTGTTTTGCACTTTGCAGGCGCAGATGTTGAAAACCATATACAAATTGCATTCACTTGACAACGATACCGCGTACTGTGATATCGATGGTGTTTCTGGTGCGGGCTCTTTGCTTCTGTTAGCAGTTTCCTTGATGTTGAATCGAGACCCGGATAGTATCTCAAACTTTCCCGGAGACGAAACCCATCGGAACTTGAGAAGAAAAGTTTGGTACACGCTTGTTCGTATCGAGTACATGGTGTCGTACTTGTTTCTCACTCCACGCACGATCAGCGCAAAGCAGTACAAAACGAAAATTCCTGCTTATGATCCAGAGTCTTCCAATATTAGCGATTTGACCTTAGAACAGAAGACAATCCAGCAGATGCGGGACACCCACGAAATTTTGACTTCGGGCGATCAGATCCTCGATATGACCACAGACCTCTCTCTGTACTCGAGCGGCTCCAGCCTAGTGCAAAGCTTGAACGACTTTGAGTGTTCAGTACTTGCTAAACTTGGCGTGATGGATGACTACTTTGTCAGGCTCAGAGAAAATGAAACGCCAAATGTGTTCAAGATCGTTCGCTTAGGCTTACTCACGAGTCTCAAAATTTTTATGGCGTACGTCAATTACTTCTTGCATCTTTATTACAGACACAAAAAGAACCAGCGGTTGAGTTTTCTCTTTCTTAAGAAAACACTCCTTATCCAAATGAACGAGCTCGCTTATCTCGGCCTGGAAATCTTCTTCAGCCTGCAGGGTTACTTTGACGTGTCATTTTCGATGATGTTGTCTCCTATGGCCATAATATCCAGACAAAGCACAATCATCCTCAGCATGCTCCTTACGGTCTCGCTTCGGTGCGGAGTCATTGTAAGTAATCTTATGAATGATGAAGCCCGCGATGTGCATCTTATGAGGGCCCTAATCCACGCGTGCCAAGATTACACGCTTCTGTGCGAGAAGATGATGAAACTTCTCGGGGAAAAGTACTCTTGTGCGTGGAAATGCGTCAAGATCAACTCTTTCGGGTATCTGCTTGTGAACAGCGACAACTTCCTCAAAATCGAGCCTGCCAAGTTACAAAAAGCAGCGTTGTTATTTTCAGATGAAGAAATGTTGGACTTGATGAGCTGCATTCGGGGCGTTTCGCCCATCGGAATCGAGGAACCCGTCAAATTCAGATCAGAATGCTACCAAGACATAACCGAGGGCAATGACGCGAAATTGAGTGGGGTGAACTTGTACAAGACCATCCAAACGGACAATTTCTGGATCGTGTACAACGCGCTACAGGAACGCGAATATGCGACACTGTTTCTATCGGTGAAAGAGGAGCCAGAATCGTTTAGAATGCCTCAATTTGAGTCTCTTCCGAGCCATGAGCATGACGATGCAATAGTCATGGCAGCGGCGTCTTTGGGCGTTATGGATCCAAATTCCATTGCAGAGACGCTCGAACCCACCGCGCTACAAATTCTCGACATGAGCTTGATCGGTGTGTGCTTTGGACCGGGGGTGCCACACATTGGAGATGAGGAGTTCACGCGAAGCGGACTCTGGTGAGCGAAAAGAAGTTAGCGAATGTGGTCTAATTAGATAAATATGAATCCAGGCGTCTGCACTACGCCACCTGGACGGCCTCGTGGTGTCCCTTGTACATGTAGAACTGGAGAAAAATGACCAAGTCCTCAAAAATCGTGCCGAGAGACCCAAGCAACCAGCTCATGTTCAACAAGAGGTACTGGCGGTCGCTCCTGTAAAATAGAATCTGCCCGGCGTATGTGAAATTGCCCAAAGTGGAGAAAAGGAAAAACAACAAACTGAGGCCCTCTACGGACCGCCTCTTATGGTTCTGAATGATCTGGGGGATCCTCGCGCCCAAGTACAAAAACGCCGAGAGGTAGCCAACTATCTGGGGCCCGACTCTAATGTCAGAGTCCTGGTCACCATCGCTAGGAGCCGAATCAGACCCGGAATAAAGAAACCCGAAGCAACCCGCGCCAATAACAACTAGTAAAGGAAGCACGTACTTGGTGAAAACCCCGTGCCTCTCGGGCTCAAGCGCAATATCCGTGAGCGTGGAGGACCTTCTTCTCAACAAAGGCGCCTCCTGGTGGCTGTCGTTCGCAACTTGGTCCACGTGGTCTACAGTCTTGGAGTGCGAAGTTCTATGGCGCAAGTGGTGACGCTTCGGATATATCCGTGTGTAGTAAAAGTAAGAGAAAATCATCATGAAATCAGCAATGCAAAACCAGATGGCAAGCGACACCACCTCGGGCAAAAGGCGTGCCCAGAGCGCACCCACTAAATTAAAAACATCGCCTAGAAACCAGATCGAAATGAACCCGATCGCGATTCCCTCCGCCAGCTTCATGCGCCATTGCTCGATCAACTGCGGCATAAGGAGCACCACCCAACACGCGAGGCTGTAAAAAGTTAGTACAAAAGGAGAAACACACAAAAACATCAAGCTTGCACACCGACAAAAAGCAAATGGCGGTAATCCGCTAGATGGTACCAGCGGCAACGTATTGCGTATTGCCATAAAAAACCCCGCACATACGAAGTCGATCCCATGACGCCCGAAACGGTAGCACGCCACAGCGTCAGCTGCTCGGCTAGAAGGGTCAAAATGGAGAACATTGGATGATGAAAAGAGGTGATAGATAAGCAGAAAGCTGAGATCGCGGAAACGTGCTATCAGGCAGAGTGTATATACATGCAGGACGGAAAGATTGGTCGGTTTTGTTTACTTCTACCGGAACTTGTGGTAATGGATCTAAATGTGTTTTTAATGGTAATCGAGCCTTGGGGATCACGAAACCAGACGCAGTCTTTTTTGTTGGCAGAGGCGGTTCCGAACAACGTGGGCATGTAGTTTGCACGTGATTTTATGGAACGGCTGGAAGCTGCAGCAATTTCTGCGGTTCGGGCAACGACTACTTCATGTCCGCTAGAAATTGGCTCCCGTAATTTCGGCAAAGATTACTCCCTTTTCCACTTCATTTGTACTCATCTGGTCCCTCTCGGCGGGGAAAATTTATACATGGACAACAAGATAAGCACCACAGCACTTCTGAATCTCCCTTTCATGTCATAGAACCCATGAATTGTACACGAAGTATATTTATTGAATTCCGATACGATCACCTGCTTCCGTTCGCCTAAAATTTTTCAGACAAGAGATATTTTTCTCAAGTCTAGAGGGTAGCAATTCGTCACGATGGAGTCAAGCCAGTGTTGCGCGCTGGCGTGATTTTGCGTAAATCGCATTGATAATTACGCTTTCAGGCTAAACAATTACGATTACGATTTACGATTACGACGACTCCCATTTTCGGAAATCGTAATTTTTCGTAATACGTTTTACTTTCACGTTTTTTACGATTTTATTTCGATTTTTTTACGATTTTCACGGTCTTAAAGTCAAACTTGGGAAAGCCGGACTACGTGAACAGCGGGGGTGGGGTAAGTAATCAAATCTTAACCGCTTTCATTTGATCCCAACTACAAATTATAGAATATATAAGTTGGGAGTCAAAAGTTGAAAGGGTTTAATAAATAATAAAATTAACAGATAAAGGGGGGGTGCTGTGGTTCGGCTGCTATGCAAGCCTCATCTCAGCAAAACTATATATTCTATAGAAAAAACCTCCGATGGAGTCTGGAGTTATGAGTATGAATTTCTCATGGGAATTTCTCGCCCAAAACTTGTTATTACAGTGGGCTACCTATGTGTCATCGACCCGCCTGAGCGACCCGCCTCAAGGCCCGAGACATTTGTCTCGCCAGGAAGGGGAAAGGGGGACACATCCTTGGTGCTCCCGAACCCTACGTAGATAAACTTTTCGTACAACCTTCACGAGCCAATTGAGGTTGCCGAGGTTGGTGCAAGAGGCATTTTTTGGAGCAAGCATCTCACTCAAATGCATCTTAGTGGTCATGCCAATTTGATTCCACCACGATTTGAGATGTCACAAGAGTTGTATAAATGACTTTGAATAGCTTGTTGATTAACAGTTCGTCCACAGAGAAGACACTGATGGTCTGTGCGATCCTTGAATAGCGAAGAGCCGTGAGATCACTCCTCTTGATCCATTCTTCTTTGTATATAGCTGCCCAGGAATTTTTCCATCGAGTGATATCCCGCACCTCTGGGCAAATTTCCAAAAAGCGTTTGGATTGAAACACCGGGAGCTTACTCTGTTTGTCCTTACTGCTGGAGTTGAACGGAATGTTTGCTATAAGTTGGGTTTCAATTATTGTGATGGCGAAAGTGGACGGTAGCAAACCCAGATGGATCTTGGAATTAATGTGTTGCAACACTTCCTTGTGCGATCTTTCTTTCATTCTAATATCTTTGACGGTGACCCTTTCTCCCTGAACTAGCTTCCTTCACGCTTCTAGGTATAACTGTTCATTCGAAGAAAAGGTTCACTGCAAGTGTTCTAAGAAGAAGCCTGACGAATCAAAGGGTTTTCAGTCCAGCAAAGTTTCATAATGTTTTCTGTATTGACCTTTTTTTTCCCAGAATGATTCGGGTCATACGATGAATTAAATTTAGTCTCCAAAGATTCGTGAACCAATATCCAAGCTCCGCTAACGTAAACAAGAACTTCGTACCCAGATGCAAGGGCACCGTAAAGTTTGTCTTTACCCACGATTCCAAAGACTTTTTATAAATGCCAGAACAGTTTTTTCAACATCGCAGTCGACATACACAGAACAAGATCCTTGTAGATCACTGTGGACGCGACACACATGTTTGTCGCTCTCCCCCTCGTGACCAAGTCAAGGTGAGCGAACCCCTTCTTGTGTGTTATAAAAGGAAGGTTAGATGAAACTTTGTGCCAATCAACACCTTGTATAGAAAGCCACAGGTATGTCAAGTTATTTCTATGAATGAATGATGTTCGAATGGAAGCATCTTCTGTTTGCTATCTTGAAAATCGCAAACGAATCCAAGAAGTTGTGATTTGGAGGGATCAACTTACTATCGCTGCATCGCTCATATTGCCCAATAGCGGAGGCTGCTTTGGTATGATATTCAATCGTGTTTAATTGTATGTGGATGTCATCAGCAAGAGCATGGTATTTCATTCGCTTAAATTAATCCCTTGGTATCTGATCGAGATGCCCTGGAGCTGGTTAAGCTGACACAAAAAATGTTCCAACGCGAGGTTGAAAATAATTGGGAATATGGGGTTCCCTCGAAGAGTACCGCAATTCATTGGAAATCTAATTTCTGGGCAATCGTGAATGAGATTCCGAGCCTCCTGATCCTCCATGATCAGCATCCTCAAACTCGTCATCGCATTACCGAATCCAAATTTTGCTAAAACCGCTCTCATGTATTAATGAGAAATACGATCAAGATCTGTTAGATCAAAACGTTGATTCGCGTATAGAATACGCTTCGAAGATCTCACAATTCATTGAACGAAAAAGAAAGTTTCTAGCCATCAGTAAAGCAATCGAGTTGTCAAAACAAAACAAAGTAACTCAAGAAGAACATTTCCCGCCTACTCTATCACGATATCTGACTACTAGACCACCACACTCAGTGGATAAAAGTATACTCTACCGATTCCTCATTCGAATCATCTACTCACCTGGATTTTATGGCAAATCTCATCGTAAACATGAAGTCTCGAGATCGTTTGAATTCAAAGTTCAATCACCAAAGTCAAACCCAGTCTCACCGGTGTCCAGCTCCATAACCCAATACAAGGTCAATCCAGCGCCGCAGAATCCGCAGCCAAATTTTGCAGCAAATAACGCGCACCTGTACATCCCGCGCTACTACTCAACCCAGATCGCGATGTCAGAAAAACTTTTACCTCCAACTACATCTTTTCTTAATTTAACACAATGGTATGTGCTGAAAACTAAGTCATCTTCTGCACAGCTCCTCACGGGCATATGTGCCAAGAAGCGATGCCATTTACGCATCTAAACTTAAATGTGGAGAAGGCGTGGGTTTGGTCGCTCTGGACCAAATGCCGGCTATAACAACATTCTCAACAGTAGCGCGAGGTTTTATATTATACCACTGGCTTCAAGGACCTGGCCTTGTCTCGCCTTCTCCAAAATAACATTTCTTTAGCACTGCAAGAATGCGCATGCGCTTCTTGGAACATAGGCTGAGTATCTATTAGATACTGTAGAGTGACGTTTTTTTGTATACAAAAAACTAACTCAATGACACAGCCTTCCTCCAAGAAAGTCGCCCCTGCTCCTTTGGCTTCGAAAAACGTGGCTGCAAAAACGGCCAAGAACCCCCTTTTCGAGTCGACGCCCAAAAACTTTGGCGTGGGCCAGAGCATCCAGCCCAAAAGAGACTTGACTAGGTTTGTGAAATGGCCCAAATACGTGCAATTGCAGAGACAGCGCAAAATCTTGAACATGAGATTGAAGGTGCCCCCTTCAATTGCGCAGTTCCAGAATGTCTTGGACAAGAACACCGCCACGCAAACTTTCAAGTTGTTTAACAAATACAGACCCGAAACGGCCGCCGAGAAATCGGCCCGGTTGACAAAGGAGGCCGCGGCAATTGCCGAGGGTAAGAAAGCGTTTGACGTATCCTCGAAGCCCTTGGTGGTCAAGTACGGTTTAAACCACGTGGTCGGCTTGATCGAAAACAAAAAAGCGAAGTTGGTGTTGATTGCCCACGACGTGGACCCCATCGAGTTGGTGGTGTTTTTGCCTGCCTTATGTAGAAAAATGGGCGTGCCATACGCAATTGTAAAGGGTAAGGCTCGCTTGGGCACGTTGGTGCACAAGAAGACGTCTGCCGTCGCTGCTTTGACCGAAGTCTCATCCGCCGACGAGGCAGACTTGGCAAAGTTAGTTTCTACTATCAACGCCAACTTCATTGAGAAGTATGAAGAGGCTAGAAAGCACTGGGGAGGAGGAATCATGGGTCTGAAACATAATGATAAGGTTGCGAAGAGAGCCCGGCAAATGGACGTCGCGCCCACGCAGGCTGCTTAGATCTAGGGTAGTGTATTTCTTTTAGGGTTTAGTTAATAATCTACTTCTTGTTTTTGAGTATTGGATCACACAGTATGGTATAAACTCTAAGCTTAGCATGCTGGCCGTATAAGACCGAACTACGGCGCGGTGGCTCCCCACTAACTCATAAGCTATCCTATATAACCAAACTCACCACACTATAAACCCAGAAACACAGTTCTGAACGCGCATAACTAAACTATAGTCTCTTTGACTCAAATCATCCTGTAGCAAAACGTTTCATTAGTTTTTATAAAAAAATCCTCACCCTGCCAGATTTCCCTGGCCCATCTCTCTCAAATCCAGTCACGTGCGCGCTGTGACTGCTGGATCGCTGGTCGTGCGCGCGTGCCAAAAAAATTCCTCCGCTCTGGGCTGCGCTCTCAGATTTCATCAGACGGCCCATACAAAGTTCTTTCCAACACTATAGACCAAAGGTATGTACAAATGCACACACCTGCTGACGCTGTTATGGATGTTTTCTTTAACCCTTTGATGCCGCGATTAGGCTCCCGAAGTTTCGAGTCGTGGAAGTAATTTTGAAGGTCGGTGGAGCGGACCTTAAGAATGTCCCAGAACCAACGAGATCCCATGAGCATCGCCATATACTATGGACTCGGTGACCCCGCTTTTCAATCAAGAAAACGCTTTTCCGACTCTTCGTCGGCGTCAGCAAGCAGTAAAACACATTTTTTTCTAAATACTAACTATTTCAGCCGCAATGTCGAAGTCCAAGAACCACACCAACCATAACCAGAACAAGAAGGCCCACAAGAACGGTATCAAGAAGCCTAAAACTTACAGATACCGCTCTTTGAAGAGTGTCGACGCTAAGTTCAGAAGAAACCACAGATACGCTTTGCAAGGTACCGCCAAGGCCATCGCCGAGGGTAAGGGTGGAAACAAGTAAGTCTCCATCGCGATTTAAATATATAGTATCTAATGCTACCATAATATTGTCGATACCGAAGACAAGTCCTGAGCGACGTTTGCAGAAAATCTTCCAAATGGTGTAGAGAACAGTAGGTGGATTATCAGAGAAATGTAGAGCGAAAGTACTGGATGTATAGGAGAGTCAAAGAAGGTGTAAATTGTGGCGTTTGCTTTCTTTTCGGTATTTGGTGTAATATTTGATCTTTTTAGCGAGTGAAAACATGCGCTTGGTGTGTTCTTTTCTGCGGGGAATCGAAAGTTTTCATCTGTACTGGACAAGGATGTGATGAGAATAACTGGGTTCACTGGAGATTGGCTGTTTCTTGATTTATTTGTGGGCACTGAACAGTCAAGAAGAAAAAGTTCGCCACTTCTAACTGGCCGATTGATCGGTTATCTTATGAGTTCGTATCCATGTGGGCCTGTACAGCTAGCATTAGGCTAGAAGCATGATCAATGTCATGAGTTGCTTTATAGTGAACGAAGACAAAATTTGAATTGTGTTTCAGACTTCGGATCGCTCAGTGCCTTGATATTGTTCGGAGACAAAGTGAGATCTTTTTCATGATTCTGGTACACCCTCGTCGTCAACTGGTATACCGACTGATGAACTCTCACTTCCCTATACGAGACCTCATCGTATATTCATGATTCACGTGATTCTCTGATAAATTGTAATCACCGTTCCGTGTTATTCAATTTCTTACGACTGTTGTCAGTCTTCGTGTGGCTCTGACAAACCGTAACCTATTCGTCAGCTAGGCCTTGTCTCAGGTGCAGCGAATAACGTTGTTTGTGAGGATTGATAGTAAAAATAGGTTCAAAACCATGCAAATCAAATGTCGTCAAAGCAGCGGGACAAGCTGTGGTAAATTAACAGGTTTTTATTGCAGTTTGGAGCATAAGGCTTGGGGATCAACAGCTTTTGAATGTACATTACTGCTAGTAAGTATAGTACCACAGATATGTCAAGCATAGCAATAAAGTTGGCATATAATGGTTTTAATCCAATAAATAAGTCAGGAAGAAATGAATATGAAATATAGAGAACTGTTTCGTATTCGAACATCATCTCTCGTTTGCAGCCAACAAGTCAGTCTTTACATCTGGCCTTACGACGTAAATGCCTCTGCCCACATATGAGCTTAGTAAACTAATCAATTGAAAATGAAATTATTGCAAATAATATACCAAAAAACAAATTTACCATCCTTCATTATTCCCATGACACCACATTCCCACGACACCACATTCCCACGACACCACATTCAAATCAACCCACCTTTTCGATAGGCTTACAGATACCAATGGAAAGTAGATCACCATCAACAGAAGCCGGCAAACTCTGAGAATTCACAGATTCAGTGATTCTGCATTCGGAAAAGACGCTCCAATATCGTACTGAGTCCAAGTTCGAGCTCACTACCGACTCTCTTCACTACACCGAACGAGCCTTTCAATTCCTCCAAAGCTCCCACAAGTGTATGAATGTTGAAGAGATCCGAGTGGCCCGCCAAAAATTTCAGATTGGAAAGGAAATCGCAAATACGAGATTTCTCGTCCATGGCTTTTCCGGCGCCCGGGTTCTCGGAAACAGTCATTTGCCAGAAATCCTCATAGTTTCTTAAGCACTCCATTCGGATCAAAAGGGTAGCCTCGGCTTCCCGAACCATGCCTTCAATGTAGTCAAAGGAGCCAGCATCCAATTGCGAAATTGCGTGAAAGAGCTTGTTCAAAAGTGAACTGGGTTTGGCTAGACAATCGTGCATCTGCTCGAATTTCCGTTTGGCCTCTGATAGCTCAGAGCACGCGTTGGTAGAAGTAGCAGGAGAATCCAAGAATTCCGCAAATTGGTGTCCGATTCCACTCATAGTGTGGAGGACTAGCATTATTTGGTTACGGAGCTCAACAATCTGGCTCATTAACTCCACCATCTGTGCTTTAGCCGGGGCTGCAAATGTTGTGCCGATGAAATCAAAGCACTCAATACAGGCATCCATCATTTTCAGCCTGTTTTCAGGAGTAAACTCCATTTTGAGCGCCACGAGCCTGTACTGGCACGCTTCCATTTTAGAAAACATCTGTGCCCGCAAATCGTCCCTTCTTTTCTCGGTAGGTTTGAGCCTCAACTCTCTGGACACAACGTCATTTGTATAATGCTCTTTCTGTGCTTTTTTGAGAATACTTCGGAGGGGTGTACTAGGGCTCTTGGGTATTCTTGATGATACCATGGGTGAAACCAGGTATGAGAGTCTACTTTGGGGAGGTTTTTCCTCAAAAGATACCAATCTCGACCTTCCGGTCAGCTCGCCAAAGTTTTGCCTGTCAACATTGGCCAAAATCAAATCAAAAGTGTCAAATATGGGGCAAACCATCTGGGCCTGAGCATTGTAAAAAAGAGGGTAATTGGCATCTTTAATGAAATCTCCCTTGAGTTCCTGACACAAAGGTATATTTTCAAGTGCAAGACGAGACCATAAACTCTGCACTTCGTCCTCTTTGCGCGTAGTTTCAACCCAGGAGACAATGGTGTTTGTAGTTGCTTTCGCCTTTTGTGCGATCTTTTTCCCCAAAATCTTTGATATTGACTTTTTTGAATGTGGCTCAGGTGAGTAAGAAGAAAGCTGCTTGAGTTCAGCACATGAGTCCTCCTGGTCCATCAGGACATAGCCCAAGGAAACACTTTGGCTTAGCGGTAACATGATTTTGGTTTGAATGTTGTCAAACTGGCTAACATAACCTTCTGAGCAGTCGAATGTCTTCACAGTTCCACCACTCAGTTTCACAGAATGTCTTGTCCACTCATTGAAGGATTCTTCATCACTGCTACTCATGCATCCGATAGTGTGGTCACCTAGGGCAATATTGTGTTTGGTTTGCCTATCGTGAGCTTTTGTCCCTTCAAATTCGTCGGAACTCAAAGACATAGGTGAGTTTTGGCTCAACTCATCCGAAGACATAGGTGAGTTTTGGTTCAATCCATCGAGAATGGTATATCTCGTAACATCTGCACCATGGGCAGACGCAGCGTTTTCGATACTGCCACTTGAAGTGGTTAAAGGTAGCACAGCAGACGCCACATTCGTAAGACCTGGTTTCGAAGCTTCGGTAATTACAGACGACTTTAGATCGGAGCCAAAACATTCCAGTATCACTGTTGAATCTGATGTTATAATCACGCTAACGACAATGTCAGAAGCGCTGCCGAGAGCATTCATTATGCCATCCATATCTCCAGATAGGTTTATAAGATCCGCAGAAGGTGGTAAGTCCATGAATTCATCACTCATCAAATTGATTGGTGAATCAGTATGAAGAGACCTGGCATTTTCGCTGCCACGCCCCGAACTGCAACTTGCAGCAAGTGACAGGTTTTGCTCCTGGTGCGTGGTCCAAACGGGTGACACCTCCAGGTCACTATAATAGAGTAATGGAGATGTGAAGACGCGTTTGGGTGCAAGAATATCGAAAATGTTCTCGATTCCATTTTCAGTTAAGATCAAATCCTTAGTCAAGGCAATTTTTTTATCGAAATCTTTCTCAAGTGTACCCTGAATCTTGCCCTCTTTTATACCTTCCCTATTCTCGTCCGCAAGCTCTGTTATGCGCGAGCTCTTGGCAGAAGTGTCAGAGAATGCCTTTTGGAACACATCCATAAATTTTCTCAAAGGGCCAGAGACTTCGGCGTCTGATTTGGTAAAGCTAGGAAAGTAATCTGAAGCTTTTGCCTGCTTTCTCCCGTTCAACTGAGGACAAAACGTAGCAGTGAAGGCGAAATTGGTGCCCACGTTCAAGCGAGAGTTTGTCTGGAAAAGAGAGTCGATTCTTTGAGAAATAAAGGCTGAGTTTCTCAAATTTCTCAAATTTGAGGGTGCTCCAGACACTTTCGCTACCATACTTGATCCAAGGCCTGTGAACCTTGGACTTCCGCTAACATAAGACTGTTGGGGGATGCTGGCATAGACGAGTCCAGTGCTAGTGGGCCCGGTCTTGGAGACAGGCAACATTGATGGCAGCTAGTAATCAGGACAGGGGGGCGGGGTGGTGATCTGTTTGCAAAAAACTTTCGAGTGGCTCGAACAGGGCTTTCTTTTTTGGGGAACTTCTGGATTCTCTGTGGAGAGAGTGTGCTTGAGTCTGGATGAGCTGCTCGTATTGGCCAAGGTAACGTGGTTGAACAAGAGGTTTTGATCAATGTCGTAGCTTTGGCAAAATAGAGTGGTTGGTAAGAAAAAAAGTGAGCGCTTATTTATGCTCTCGAAAATTGGTCTGGAATATGCCAGGGTGACAAAATTATCCTTTAGGTTACTCGGACTGCTCATGTATAATTTCTAACTTGCTAGTTTATGACAGGGGTGGTAGAGTAGAAGGTCCAGCGCATCGAATTTCCTAGATAAATGTAGGGGTGGAAATCTGAGCTTTTTGATCTTTTGAGTTGAAGACACCTCTATTTTCTTGAGCCGAGTGATACATGTTTCGGATTTTCAAAAAGAATGACTTATGATGTTCATAGTGGTACTAGTAATGGGACTACTATGGCATATATTCATTCCAAGCGCGCCATTTTGCAGCCGTTGTTCCTGCCTTTTCGAAGCCAGCATTTCAAATACCGGATTAGGCGAACAATAGGCAAAAAAGAGATATTTGTTAGGACCCTGCATGTTGATGTACTTCCCTGCCTCGAGTAAATTCGATGGGTCGATCACACTCAAATTTTATTGATGACGAATGCAAAGCTGATCATTTTTTGGGCAGAGGGTTTTTGGCGGATTGAGTATTGGTAATTATTTACGCCTGTATATGCACACCTGTAATTTGGTTGCAATGTATTACAGGGTTATTCTATAGTGTTATGGTTATTGTCGGCGGAGGCGAATGTGAGTCACATTCTGACAGTATTCTGTAATGTGATGCTCTCAAAATAAATACATGTATGCATACATTACCTCATAAAACCTCTTGTCGTCAGGGTATGGCTTTGCGGCTGGGTACGTATTGGTGGGAGAGAAGGCTAGTCCTATACAAATGGATGGATGATGTTCCAAAAGGTTTTGAGAATACTCCTTTTTTGTCATTCCAATAGATAAATAAGCACAGTAAATATGATATTGATTCTTTTCGGGAGTGAAGATGATGATCATCACATGAGTATCTTGAATCAGCCTCTAAGTATGAAGGGCAAGTCTGGACATGGTAGCTTTGGTCTCCTTCCTTAAGTCGTAAAACCACCTTAACTCTCATTCTGACCGTCATGATATCGACAAGCGGCAGTTGCGCACTTACTCGTTACACATCTATTATCTCCATATTTTCCCAATGAGCTGATAATTACAGATAATAGTGGATCTTGACGATTGGAATCCACTATACAATTAGCAAGTAGTTCTTCAGAGCTGGTCAAAACTAGGGGCTCTACGACAAATAAATTGGTTCATGAGACTAAATTTTGTAATTTTGCGTGCTGGCATAGCTTGCATCAATAAGAGATTGATTTATTGCGACTTTCCGTGGAAACTTCACTTAGGAAGCAAGAAAGCAAATAAATGTGATTCGCAATCGACCATGTGTACTAATGTCATGTTTCTTTTTTCTTTCCCAAAGAGCCAGTGTTATATAGGGGGCCCGCCTGAAGCTAAAAAATTTATACTCCTATAAAAAAACCTGTAATGCATCTTGAAAAAGGCACTGATTGGTGAAAGGGCCCGACTTTCCCAAGCTTTACTCTCTCCTCCTCACCCTCCTCACTTCTGCAAGTGGTGTCAGTCCACTTTAACCCGTGTATACTCCAAGAACTTCTTCAACTTGCGTCTCAGAAGTGTTTGAAGCACAATGCCCGATTCCGCATCCTTTCTTCTCGAACAATTGACTCGGCGAACAGTTTACATGTATCGAGTGAGGTTACGCATGATTCCGTACTTATGGTTCAATGATGCCAACATTGAATTCAATTTCATGGGCACTGACATGCCTAACTGATTCCACGAAGATTTATTTCAGCTTCATTCGCCCTAAAGATGCTTGAGCATACCTGTCAGATCTACCCTTTCAAGGCATAAATGACATTTGAAGCCTGTAATTGGGGTCTTTTTGTCATGAATCGGAACATGAGATCCCAAACTAAAATGATGGAGAACTTTCAAATCTTTGTGCTGTATCCATTCGTATTTGTGGAGTTGCCTCCAGAATTTTTCCCATCTTCGTTTGGGACGAGCTGGTGGACAAATCTCCAAAACCTTCCCGGTTGTATTGGTGGAAGTTTTTCTTGTTGCTTGCGGCGACAGATCTGAAACTGTGCCGATCGCAATCCTTGACTTCTTCCTGTGAGAGCTGATAATGTTGAGCATCTTGGTCAGTACGAATCAGAATAATCAATTTGACATATCTTACACCGAAGCCCATCCAAGTCAACACTAATCTCATTTACTGCTGTGATAGACGGTCAAAAGCCCTAGTAAGATCTAACATGAGCACGGCAGTTTCTTGCGATAACGTAGACTGTTTGTCCTTCAACAGCTCGAGCATAGTTGAAAACTCCATCGAATCTTGATTGATATTCCTGTTTCTGATGAATCCGCATTGATAGGGGCCAACCACCGAGTTCAATACCTTTTGCATACGTGAACACACCGCTTTAAAGATTACTTTCAAGCATGTGTCGGGTAAGGATGTTGGACGCCGATCCTCGATATCCTGAGATTTGGCTACATTGTGCTGTGGAACGAGAGTGATCAACACCCTCCTCAAGCAGTCTGAAAGCCTACGCGTCTCCATAATCGTGTTCGTTACCGAAGCGTTGAAGGAGTGATCAGCGTTGCACCCAATGATAGCAGAAATGTGGACACATTCAAACAAAATTAACCCAAATATGAACGTCCTTTAATTTCAATTGAAAGAAAGGCAATACTATTACAATCATGAGCAGTTCGTAACTATCAGTATAATTAGTGAAATAGTACATAATGTCCTGCGCCTCGCTACGATACATTAGGTGAGCCATTCGCGAAGAAGACAAGAACGTCACAGCCTTTTGACACCCAAAACTAACCTAATTTCATTCGAGGTTGTTTACTTAAAAAAGATCCTCTAAGCATTCCTGAAAATACCTCGAAAGCAATCGTCATAATACTCATCTGATCAGCTTCAAATCCAGCCAAACATGTGTTCTGGTTATGTGCAGTATGTAGCTATAGAGAAGCGTCAAAAGCGTGAGGCTGCAAAAACAGGTAAAAGCGGCACATATATAAAAGGCGGCGGGTATATATATGAGCGCTTTTCGGACACAAAGAAAATAACACTACTTTTCTTTTACATCATCAAAAACTGAATCAGTAACTTGGATTTATCAGCATAAGCGAGAATGTCGACTCAAACTAAAGTTTACATTTCAAATCTTAATTATCACACAACGGAGGACGAGTTGAGGGAGCACTTGGCGGGAACCAACGCGTACGTATAGTTTTAATTTTCTCTCATGGGCAGAGTATAAAATTGTTATAGATAATTCTATAATCTATTTGTCTTGGCTGAATTCGATAACTAACGCTCGTAGTGCTAATATATTCATCCCCAACTACTTTCTTGGGTTCGGGAGTCTGAGGTTCAAGCCGTTGGGAATTGCATATGCTGATTTCCCCACGTCCCAAGAGGCTGAAGAATTTATCAAATCCTTTGACGGTAGTCAATTCAAGGATAGAAAGCTCAAGGCGAAGCTCCATGTTCCTTACGCCCCAAGTCAGAAGATTTCTCGTCGGTCGAGCGTGAACTCCATTAGAAAGTTGACATCCAGAAACGGAAAGGAGGATTCCAAAGAGGAAAGATCAGAAACTACCAAAACTGTGGTCAGGCGCAAATCGGTCGAGAAGAAATTTTCCGCCGAAAGCGTGTTTGTCAAAGGGTTGAAAGCAAAGACTACTGAGGAAGATCTCAGGATTCTCTTCAAGGACTTCAATCCCAAAGAGATAAGAATTGTCAAACCAAGAAGCTGGATGAGAGGTTTGAAAAATCGCTCGCATAGTGCAATCGTCACGCTCGACATCCCACAAGAGCAGGCCTTAGTCGAAATTTTGCGCCTTTGCACGGGAGACGCTTGTTGTGGCAGCACTGTAAAAGTTCTGAGAGCTTACCTGGGTGTAGATGGAGACGGGACTATGCCGCAGCTGGTATTGAATGACAGCGAGCTTCCAGATGCATCGCAGAGTGAGGCGAGAGTGGCGGATGTGGCACAAACGACTGGGCCTGCAGTGGCGCCTTTTGCGGCCACCGTTGCGTCTGAGGCGGGGCCTGACGCTCAGGGTGGTTCGAAGGAATCGTCCATGAAAAGCTTTGATCAGGAAAACGTGTCAGGAAAGGCCGTCCATGAGTTGAATTTTAGTCTGGAGAATGAGATTGCAGTGCAGGCTTGAAAATTTGGCTCCCAGTTGCTTTCATAATCCATAGCTCAATCGAATGGCGATACTACATGTAATCCAATCAAGTTTGGTCCGAGCCGAGCATCTACGAGATAAGTGGGGTTCCATTACGTTGTGTTTTTGCATCATTACTAGTTGTACATTCGAATTAGCAACTCGCTTAGTCGGCAGTCTTCTGGGTACCTCTCAACAAACCGGTTCTTCTGGCAGCAATCAAACCAGCCTTTTGACCTGCGACGGCATTTCTGGAGATAGTAGAAGCCTTACCAATATGTTGATGGTTACCACCACCATGAGGGTGATCGACTGGATTCATAGCGACACCTCTGGTTCTTGGCCATGAGTTTCTACCCTTGGCCTTGTACTTGTGGAAAGCTCTACCGGCTTTCAACAATGGCTTGTCGATTCTTCCTCCACCGGCAATGACACCAATGACACCTCTGGCGTTAGAGGAGATGACCTTCTTGGCACCAGATGGCAACTTGACTCTGGTCTTACCCTCGTCAGCGTTGTGTCCGATAATGATAACGTAGTTACCGGAGGTTCTACCCAAAGCACCTCTGTCACCAACCTTCTCCTCGACGTTAGAGACGATGGTACCTTCTGGGCAGGCACCCAAAGGCAAAACGTTACCAACATTCAAAGAAGCCTTGGCACCACAGTAGATAAATTGACCGGTGTAAAGACCCTCGTTGGCAATGAAAGTCTCCTCTCTCATCCTGTACTTGTATGGGTCTCTGAAAACGACCTTGGCCAAAGGAGCACCTCTGCCGGAGTCGTGGATAATCAGCTTGACAACACCACGGATGTATCCGTTACGCTCAGCGTAGTCCAAAGTTCTCAACTTGGCAGCACCATTTCTCAATCTGGTGTTGGCTGTGAAGATACCTCCGGCACCCTTTCTCTGGTTACGAATGACTCTACCCATTGTTGATGTTTGGTTAAGTCTTCAGTCAGATTTCCTTCACCAAATTTCACGACTGAGTGCGAGAAGTTTTTTTTTTTTTTTGGCGCGAGACCGGCACATGGGGGCATGCCAGTTAGGGCTCCAGCCCGCGCTGATTTCCCCGCGCACGTGATCTTCTTGAACCCCTGGCGGCTAAATGCTTATTTCGAATTGAGGCCAAAGCCCATGGAATTGGTGGAATATCCGAAGAAAATTACCAATTTGGCCCTTTTCTGATTCTAACGCCAATGAAGCGTGCAAACTCATCGAAAAGATCATCGAGATTACCGGCAGTAAGCTGCTCAAGTTTTTGTTCAGTTGTCTTATTTTCCAGCGGGTTGCTCATGAGCTTCTCGGCGTCCTCTTTGGTCAACGTGTCTGCTTTTACAATGGCCTCTATCTCCGGGTTGGTCTCGTTTTCTACTATCAACTCGTAAAACTCACAAAGGCTGAACAAATCGGCAAAACTGAGTTTCTTCAATTGGTCAACAGTTTCGGGAAAGTACTCTGGAGGCGATGCTCCATCTTTATTACACAAAGGAGCGATTTTCTCTTGATCGCCGCTAAATTTAGTCAACTGCGAGTTGAAAGTTCTGGCAATCGAGCGCTCCTCAATAAAATCGAGCTGTCCTTGCAATTCACAAACCAATTGCACGATATCTTCATTTGATGCAAAATCCTCGGGGTTAAATTTAAGCGTTTGTGGGTTTGTGTCCATCTGAGCCATTCTCAGTTTGACGTCTGCAAGTTGTATTTCCATTACTTGCTTACCGGTTTGAGCGATCACCTGGCCTTGTTTCTGCACAAGCTCAGAGAGTTGTTGCACTTTTTGCGCAAGCTCTGCAGTGGAAATATCCGACATTCTATGTTTTATTTTTAGTTGTAGGATTTCACGGGTATAAACGCGTTAGATGTACGATAATAGCTAAAGTCCTTATTGTGCTGTGCGAGCCTACCGAATGTTTGTTGACGAACAAAGCAACGCGCGCCCATAGAAATGGAACTGATTTATGGGACGTCACTATAGCTAGGGGAACTTCCCTGATTCACTATTCTTAGTTGTCCCTCAAAAAACTTTTCCGAAACTTCGTAAAATTTCTTTGACCCACTTGACTATACTACTGTTAAGGTCATTATTGACTAGACTATTATGAAGCAGAGCCTGGATGTGATTCTGGTAACTTTTCACGTATTAATTAGGCAATATGCGCACACAACACTGCCGAGCTCTATTTCAAAAGAACATGCTTCTAGATGTCTCCAAGGGAATAAGTATTTTCGACTCGCGCTTTTCAATTATTTGTTTATTTTGAATAGAGGTCTGCGTTGTGTGAATGTAGCTGTGTTTGATACAGACCTCTGAGTAAGCGTGTTTTCATCAAAGCAAAAAAACCTGCTAGAGGGCGTTTTCCATCTTCGACGTCCAAAGAAGTAAGTACTTCCTTTCGTCTATTCCGTCCTAGCATACGCGCTCTATCAAAGTGATTTTAATGAACATCACAGAAAGGGATGACGAGGAGGAAAATTCGGCGATCAGAAAGAAGAAGAAAATGAATGATCAAACTGATAAACCCACCTCGCTCTAGGCCTCATGCATGTGGCGGTTTGGGGAGAATGTTCAGTGTGGGCCAATTACTATCGGGAAAAACACCGATGTCTCCGAGCTCGCGAGCTTAGCCTCAGAAAGCCCCATCAGTGCTTTTTGCTTCGCTCGAAAGTACGGTCCTATTAATGAAAAGCGGATATCAGTCCTGGATTCTGGGATTCCTGATTCACTCACTAGAATACTGTTTTCTCGCAAAAGCTCGGAGATTTCGGGATTCTCACTTCTTGGCTAACGGCTTTTCTGGGCACGGACCGTCCTGCGCGGTGTTCACGTATGCGGTGGCGTCCATCAAGTTACTTTGAGAAAAGAATACTTAGCAAAGAAAGCAAGAGTCCCCGTTTTTGAAAATCGAAAATTTTGATGCTTTTCATCCCTATTCACGTCCATTCTTGTGCAATTTGCATGACAAACCTAGATTTAAGCCAGAAGATGGTGAGGTGAGGACCAGAGATCATCCAGATAAGTCCAACCAGTGCGCACAGCGGTTAATTTGTGTGCAGGCCCGCGCAGAGCAACTCTCACTGCGAAAGCCGAGTATGGACATTACCTAAGCGAGTAAATTTGGGGGCATATATATGCAAATTGTGGCCCGTCCTTTTCGAATGTGAAATTTTTAGTTCAATTCAAATTTCCCAGCGAAACCAAAGCCAAAGCCAGCTTTACACAATAGGAACAAAACTCACAATATGCAGTTAGTACGCTCCATCCTAACGTTTTTCCTCTCAACGATAGCATTTGTGTTTCTTCTCTTGGCCAACTTGAGTGGGGCCAAAGCTCCATTTGTGAGAAATTTACACTTTTCCAGAATCGAAGACGAGTTCGGCTTCTACATATGGACAATGTACAATTTCTGCTCGTATACTGGAAAAGAATTGACCGGGACAGGAACGTGCTCAATTAGGGAAGCGGCTTACCCATATGAACCCTACAAGTTTAGCTCTGGATTCCATCACTTTGACACTTTCAAATATGGGTCCAAAGCAGCATACGCCTATATTCTCATTGCGTTGCTCGTCACTATCATTGCCAATATCGCCAATCTATTGTCTTTTTTCAAAAGGTCCGAAAAAATATTCAATGTTTACCGCATCTCCACTATTGTGGCTCTCGTGCTGATCTTTTTGGGTGCAACCATCAACACCGCTATACATAGAAACGGAAGCAGCAGGATCGAGCAAGACGGAAGGTACAAGGGTTATATGGGAAGGTCCTTGATTGCATTTATCTGGCTCCCTGTTGTCTTGCAACTAGCCGCTGTGCTCGTAGCATATCTCTGGAAAACGAAAGAACATTCAAGAGAACAACCAAAAGACTTCGAATTGCAGGATAAAAAAGGGTACCCAAACTATCCTAGCGAGAACACAAGCGAGAACCCATTTGAAAATTCTCAAAGACGCGCTTTGTGAGATTTTGTGTAAATAATAAATCATTGATTTCATTTCTTGGTTTTTCCTGTGATGCCTCTAATCAGATACCGGAGATCGACTTGTTTTTTTGTGTATTGGAAACGCTTGTCAGGCTAGTGCGAGTCCAATTTTGCAGTCAACATCCAAGCCGCATGACACCAGAGTATATTATTTCCACGCCAGGGATGCTTGAAGTCTCTTCTATGTCTGCAAAAAAAGATCGAATGAACTGGTCTTAGTAAGCGACCTCTTGTGACACGTGGGTGCGATCAATGTCAACCCTAAATACACCCTCTCTAAGACTATTTGAATGTGTATGGAAAAGATTTCAATCTTATTTATGTGTTTGGGCTTATGCGTCGGGAAAAAGTGTCTCTGTGACTATAGTGTGTACAACAAAGCACAACTCATCTATGACATCGTCGGTCTAAGACTAGAACAATCGAGGGAGCAAATCGGTATTGATCGTCAAACTGAGAGGATCTTAAATCTGCCATTCTACTCTTTTTTCTCTTTCAGTACACAAATTCCACAATACAATCTTTTCAGTATGGTCAAATAAGCTAGCTGGATAAGCTTTTGGGACAGATTTCCGAAAATTTGTGGATTTTTCACGCCATGGCAGAAGCCGTAAATTTTCCCTGAGCCTCAATGCTTTTTTCACAATTTGAATAGCTTGAGTGATGGAGTGGGGCCCTCAGCCAGAGCCAGAAGAGTGTGTGGACTAATACACTGGGCTGGAATTTTGGAGTTGTTGTAGTGCTGCTTTTTCTGAAGAATTTTCATATTTTCCAAACTGACTGCTCAAAAAAAAAAGACGAAACACGGAGACGATGATAATCTCTGCCCTTTATTGACGCACTTTAGTCTGATAGGCCTAGAATCTACCGGGCCAAGTTTTGTACATTGAGTGTTGGAGGCCGAGATCGGTCTAGTCTCATTACGAAGCCTATGAGCTACAATTATTTTGCCAAGATTCTCCCCATTCATCAGTCACTAAAACAAATGGTATCAACGCAATTACTAATTGAAGCACTGAAATTGTACCAAATTTACCTGTTCTGAAAGGCCTAATGATTCACAAATAGAGCTGAAAGTCAAGAACCCAAGGAGTTCAGTAATTGTTTCAGACAATTCAGATCTAATTTCAGATGAATGCTTGTCGCGGAATTATGTTCGTAGCTTTAGTCATGCATACTATAGCCATGAGTTTCTGTACCTTCTTAAAGGGTATGAGCAGGCAATTGTGTACTTACTGTGAGCTCACTTATACTCATAAAGCCATGAATGTCTGCCCAAATATATCCCTAACGCCACGCTCTAGCTCACGTAGTTTGCATTACCCTTTAGGCTTCCAGGGCAAGTTCCAAACGCACGTGGGAAGAAGTGGGAAACTCGTGCAGGGTCCCGTAGCAGTCCGAATAGATTCCCGATTCGTTTGAAAAGTCCCCCCTTTGAATTACTTGCATATGTGAGCTTTTTCGCGACTAGTTCAAACGTGGGCTCTCTATTTTGGGGCTTATCAACGGGTCCTTCGAGCCTTCTGCCTCAGTTTCGAGATGCCTTCTCTGTAATTGACCCATTGTTTGATTTCCAAAAAAAAAAAAGCTGAAATATAAAAAGCCCCAACGTTCATTACAAAGTTCAAGTTTTTCGATCCTTAATTGTGTGATACGATTTTCTCGCGATTGGTCAATTGTTCGTGTTACTCTTTTCTTGGCTACAGGCAATTTCTGGGCACGGGCAGGCCAGCGAGGCCCCCATGATTATTCGGGTACTTCAGCAGATCAATATTTCGGAAGTTAATCGAGCTCAATTGAGAAAGGTCGTAGTTTCTCGACAATTTGGTAGATCAAGAGCTCTAATCTAAGAAAAAAATTCACGCTTTTGTCATTTCACCCGTCATTTTTTAGTGGGGGCAAAAGGTGGCGGGGTAGATACGGCCAACGAGGGCGCACGGCGGTTAATTGTTGTGCTCGCACTGGCTGAAATGCTCTGGGACAAAAGCCGAGTATGGACATTGCCTAAATGACCGTTTTTCTGGGGATATAAAGGTACCAAAAGACCCATGTAATATCAATTGTAGATACCAACATCCGAAATTGAATTTCGTCCAATCTCCAGAATGCAGATCAAACGCTCGGTCCTCGCCTTCTCCCTCTCCGCGGCAGCCTTTGTGTTCCTCCTCTTGGTCAACTTGAGTGGAGTCAGTGCTCCGTTTGTGGAGAATCTTCACTTTTCAAGAATTGGGGATGAGAGCGGTTTGTTCATGTGGACAATGTACAGTTATTGCGCGGTTGGTGGTGAGGACGTACATGGTCCTAAATGGTGTCCCTACAGTGAAGCTGCGTACCCATACGAGCCTTACAAGTGGAGCACTGGAAAGTTTGCTGAGGACACCTACAAAAACGGGTCCAAAGCCGCGTACGGTCTCATCCTCACCTCGTTGCTTGTCAATGTTATTGCCAATGTCGCCGGCATCCTGTCTATCTTTAAGACATCCGAAAAATTGTTCAACGTTCACCGGATCTCATCCATTGTCACGCTCGTGCTGATCTTTTTGGGTGCCACTATCAACACTGCGTTGCACAGCATTGGAACCAGAAGAATTAGTAAGGAAGGGTCGTACACGGGCCATATGGGTAAGACTTTGATCACCTTCGTCTGGCTTTCTGTTGTTCTTCAGCTTGCCTCTGTGATTGTGGCATATTTGATGAAGCCAGAGCAAGTCTCAAGACAGCTCGAAGACAAAGAAAACTACTCTGAGTCTAATAGTGAGACCTCCAGCAAGCACTCGCTTGCAAGCTCTCGCAGCGAAGCCGTATAAGGTTTGTGTGAGTAATGCACAATTACATAGTTCGTTACTTAATATCAGACTTATTATTGTTTCTATTTGATTGATTTCGACTGACCTCGTGACCGCTGAGAACTGTGTATTGCGGCCAGTGCGGGTTTCACGCAAAATATTTGTGAGCCTGTATAGGGCAAATACCTAAAGACGAGCAAACTGGGAACAAGGATCTACAGTTTCGAACAAGAATATGAAAGATATCCTGTCATATTGATCTGTAAGCTAAAAACATCTCAGCTCACCAGCGCAATTTTTCTTGCTGAATGCTGTGTCGTCCGCGCTTTTTATCGCAGCTTGGACCAGGCATACGCGCATATTAAATCCGGATGCATCTTTTTGGAGGTGTCGTGTTTCAAGGTTTTTCGGAAGCTGTGGACGAAAAGTACATTCATCTTAACTTGCGCCCATATAGAAAGATTAGAATAATACATCTTGATATAATTTATGTGAACAAAACAAGTTTAGTATTTTTCCTGGACGTTTTTATAGTTTGCGAAACTACCCATGACAGCAGATACCAGTTCTTAAGTAGTAACAGAGATGGATCCTCTGAGAAAGTCTAACATATATTAGGAAAAAAATTAATCTGGACAATTTAGAAGGCAGAATTTTTCGAAATGTAAATGGCTACCTAGATTGGGCAGGCATGAATAATGCTTTCTAAAAAGGTCTTACATCCTGCGATCCGTATGAGTCTGCAAATACTAAACCTTCCCAACGTGGGACTGCTGAGGCTTCTCTGGCAATGCAAAGCACTCGAGAAGTCGACAATGTGGCTTGACGACACGAAATTTTGGATAATTATGCAACAAGAAAACAGTCAAAACTTATTTTCAAGATGCTCTTTGAATCAAAAATCTCCTGATAGAACTCTAGATATCGTATCCTGCTCATTCGTCATGTACTTCCATCACTCTCATTTGGTCTGCTGTATTGTATATGCAGTCTGTGCTAAGCAGGCAAGCATAGCACTCAAGAGTTGTCTAATGTGAAAAATAATCTGCCAAAAGTACCCAGAAAGAATAGAGATCTGAGGTATAAAACGGAGACTGTTTCTACTCCCTGAAAAGAGAAATAAACCACCACTCTTCTCTACTTCATACAATATGGCTAGATCTTTCTATGCTCTTGTTCCCTGGGTGTGCGCCCTAGGCAGTATCACCGCACTAGTGTTTATTAATATTAGCGGCAGCACCAACAACGATATTGTCGACCGATTTTATTTTTCCGAGATCACCGGCCACTACAGATGGACGATGTACGCGCTTTGCCTGAAAAGCGCCGATTCAGATTATTTGTGCTCTGTGCCCAGACCAGCCTATCCATACTCACCGTTGGACAACTTTGGCACCACCGGTGTGCCGCAAGATTTCATTTCCGAGAGAAACACCTACTATTACTTGCTGAGAATCGCCTACGGATTTTTTATTGTGGCGTTGCTTTTTTCGGTGTTGACCACAGTTCAGATGCTTTTCACACACTGTTCTCTGGGCAGCAGAGGCTCGCTTCCCTCTACGACATCGCTGTTTTTGGCCCTCGTTAGTGCCACTATTGCCTCTGCTCTCAACACTGCAGCGCATGTCAAGGGTGTGCAGGTGTACAACGCTGCTGGCATCAATGCCGCTTTGGGCAGAGACATGTTTGTGTGTATGTGGGTGTCGGTGGCATTGCTATTTGTTGCTTTTATATCCCTTGGAGTTATGTCGAGAGTCGAACATGATAGGAGAACCAGACGCATGGGGGTGGTTTACGCGGCATGAGAGGATCTGTGTCGGCTGAGGGTAATTTGCGGGTGCCGCGCATTAGCATTTTGGTCTGGTTTTGGTGTTGTTTCTATATTGATTTTTGTTGCATTTGAAGGTACGGCTCTACATGGTTTTAAATTTTAAGTTATTTTACCTGTTTTGTCTTTATTGAATATACTAGATGTTTTCTCGATCTCTTTCGTACTATTTGTTCGGATGACATTCTGAAGTCAGTTTTCACCATGTAGCGACCCATCTACTGAGGCAAGGTTGATGATATACCAACCAAGATACTGAAACTGTGCTGTACATATGAATCGCATTTTCTGCCCTGACTCAACCAAAAGAACTTTTGTCTTAGTCCCAGGTTTGCCGGCAACTCACATCTGATATAGCCGAGAGTTTCCCTATGTACAGTCCATCTCCACGCCCTCGTGCAGCCTCGGCACGATGATGTCAGCAATAGGCCCGGGCAGGCATATAGACAGATATATGTCATTCGCTGGCTAAGACAAGAGTTTATATAACCAAGCCGTTTCCCGGGGTAGTGGTCCAGAGTTTACAGAAACCACAGAAAACTTCAAGCGAAATTTTTTCAAAATCAACCATTCAATATCAGACACATCCAACTTCAAAGCCATGAAAGAAGACAAAATTGAAGTGATGGCCCAGCCCTCTACTAAAGAAGCAGACAGTGAGGTCAGAGACACAACCATAACTAAGCTACAACATTTGATAGATAAAGACCTCGAGCATGAACGAGTTTGTGAGAACAACACACCAATAGATTCATCCGAAAAACTGCTCGAAGTTGAGCCGCGTGTTGAATGTGCACAGTATGACGAAGATGGCTTCAAGGTGCCTGTAGGAAAAATTCCCTTAGATGGGCAATTTTCTGCTTCAGAAGTGAGGGAATTGATAAATATAGGGAAAGAGGAGGGGATTTTAAGAAGCGATATAAGCGTCAGGGTTTCGGCAAGTAATCTGATAAGTAAGCACATGGAGATTGTTGAGCCCAGACAAGAAGCAGCATGATTAGAAAGCCTCACTACTGATGGGTTCCAAAGACTCTGGCTTCATCTGCGACAGCTTTGATACTGATCGCTTTGCGTGCAAAGATGTTTGTTTTCAGAAAATGCACTTTTCACAAAGTTTAAAACAGGGGAATAATTGTTCTGAGGCGAGATCTCATTTCTTGAACCAACATTCTCTTGTTATTGCTCGCTGAGCACTATGCGAGGCCGTACCTCTATCGAAAAAGGAATATGAGACCTAAACGTTAATGGTCACAAACTATTAATTAGAAGCAAAGACGCTAAAATGAATCGGTTTTTGAGTGATCATATATTTTTCTCTTTTTTCTTTATAATCTCTAATTCGATGGACTCTCTATCACAACATCTTGTAGATCTCACTGCGCGGCATTTGCTCCCATTGTTCTCAACCACGCAAATTCTGGGCAGTGCGGGTCTACTGACCATTGTCACAATTCTGGTTAAAGAAAAACAGCCAGATTTATCACGGACGCAAATCTCGGGCAACGCCAGAGAAGACCACCATCTGATATCACTCTTTTATTTCCATAGAAGTTTCACAGCCCTTAAAAAACCATACATACATAAACCGATGCGCGGGGAGAGCCTACGAAAACCTCTCTATCCAGTGGCCTTTCTAGGGCTACTATTATTCTCCCTCACGGCACATTTGTACCTTCGAGGATGGAAGGAAGCCGCCGACACAAACATGTGCAAATCCGTGTATATGTATCCTCTGTATGCTCGGATCAAGTCGTTCGATGAATCACACACCAAGTTTGCCTCGAAGTACTCGCTCTACTTATACCGCGAACAAGATAAAGATAAAACGCCTGCCATACTAGGGCAAGGATTCGACTCCTTGGACGGGATCCCGGCGTTGTTTATCCCGGGAAACGCTGGGTCGTACCGCCAAGTGCGGTCGATTGCGGCCGAATGCTCGATCCTCCACTTTGACGAAAACATCAACGTTGTAGCGAATGAAAACACGCGCAATCTCGATTTTTTTGCCGCGGATTTCAATGAGGACTTCACGGCGTTCCATGGGCGCACCTTGCTTGACCAAGCAGAGTACTTGAACGAGGCGGTGCGGTTTATATTGCTGCTCTACGGCACCTCTGAAAATGCCCCTAAGTCGGTACTTATCCTTGCCCATTCCATGGGCGGGATCGTCGCGCGAGTCATGCTTACCATGCCCTCGTATCTCCCCAAATCAATTAACACGATTGTGACCCTTGCGTCGCCCCATTCGGCCGCCCCGTTGACGTTTGACGGAGATATTCTCAAAATATACCTGGCCGCAGACAGGTACTGGCACGACGCATTTCATAGCCCCAAACTGTCTGTTTTTGGAAAGTTAGATGACGTCAGCGTAATTTCGATCACGGGCGGGGTCACCGACACCATATTACCCGCCGATTACACCACGCTAGGGTTTCTCGTGCCCCCCTCTAATGGCCTCACAATGTACACCACCGGAATCCCTGCGGTATGGACCCCCATGGACCACTTAGAGGTTGTGTGGTGTCGCCAGCTACGGCGCTCGATTCTGAGGTCTCTTTTGGAAGTGGTGGACTATTCTTCTCCATATCGGGTCTATCCTTTAAGAAAACGGATGTCTGCGTTTAAGCGGAGTCTTCTTTCTGGGTTTGAGGAGCAGGCTAGACAAGACTCTGTTGCACGACAGAGCAGAAACCGGGAGCAATACCCAATGGAACTTAGGTTTGATATCCAGGATGCGGCTATTCGGAATGGAGCCAACGAGATCTGGAAGTCTTCGGATCATCAGGGTTATGGGGACTCCTCGAGGCATCCGGAAGGTGTCGCCTTCAATATCTTACCCTTATCACATGCCTCGACTGTTCTGATCCTCACAGATCAAGTCATACAGCCTGTGAAGCTGCTTGGTGATATAACAGATGCACCTTTTGCGGCGTTTTTGTGCAAAAAGAGCATCACCGGTGGCAAAGTCGTGTTCGATCTCACACATGCCACCACTAAAGAGTTTTTGGACTTGGCGTGTGTCGATATTTCCTCTGACCTCAACCAAATCCCCCGCTCTTCGAAAGACGCGAATCGTCTCGATGCCTCGGGATTCGATGGAGAGTTATCGCCTTTCTGGGCCATTCACTTTGATAGCGAAGATATTGAAGATTTTGAGACCTTGTTGATTGTCCACAACTCGGAGAAGGCCAAGGAGATACTGGGCTTCATGGTAGCCCAAACGAGCGGGAATACACTCTCGGAGGTTGTGGTGCCAGGTGACATGTTTTCTCTCATTACAAGGGGCGCGGATGTATCGCTTCTAGCCAACCGCCCACTCGCCGTGAACTTCAATATTCCTGGTGCTTGGTCGAGCATTTTGGCCTACAAGGTTGAGCTTAAAGAAAGCAGCGGCACCTTGTTTGAGCCTTTCATTCGTCAATGGGTAGAAGATCCCTACGAGACCAAATGGATGATCAACCTACGGGGCAAGTCTAAGTTTCTGGTCAACATGCACGGGGTGGCGCCCTATACCCCCTTCCGACTCGAAAAACCAAAACAAGGATTGAACTTGCAGTTTTGGTCCGATCCACAGGGAGGTTGGTCTGACGAAAACGTGACCGCAGTCGAGTTGGTGTTGTCTGTTGACTGGCTCAATAGTCTCAAGCTTCTAGTGATGCGCTACAGAATCGCTGTCGTGTCTCACTGTCTCGCTGTCACCGTTTTGGTTATGCTATTCCAATGGCAAAAGCACACCTCATCAGGAAAGTTTCCGGATTATACGTTTGGCCTCGCCAGGGTCACAAGCGTCAAGTTTTTTATTCCAATCACGCTCCTTTTATTGGCTCTCACACCTGTCACAAAGTCTCGAGTCTTACAACAGCTCTTGAACATCATTGATCCCGTCGTGCTCCAGGACCCCAACGAGATGAACATGAGCCTCGACAATGGGTTCAGACTCAACGCATTCTATCTTGGATTGGAGGAGTCGTGGTTGTCTTTCATCGGCCCTCTATTTTTCATCATGGCCGTTGGCATCAACTTCTCGGTCTACCACATATTCACTAGTCTTGGCCTTCTAATTGCTAGATTGCTTCCTTTGTGTGGAAAAGTTCGTGCCTTTCTTCCAGAGAGACTTCAAAAGACCTCTCCTGGTTCGTCATACAAAAACATCGAGAAAAAGGTCGTCGCATCAGCGTTCCTCCTTGTTTTGATTCCATTTTATCTACCCTACCAATTCGCATACGTGATCTCATTCGCCATCCAAGCCATTACATGTATAAAGTTGTTGCCCACGAAATCGCCACGGTCATGCTGGAATTTTAACATGAGTATACTCATGATGATGGCGTGGGTGCTCCCAATCAATATCCCCGTTTTGATTGTTTTCGTGCACAATCTCAATGTCAGCTGGGTGACGCCGTTTTCGTCCCATCACAATTTTCTAGCTGTTGCTCCGATTCTCATTATGGTCGAGCTCTGCAGCTACTATGGAAATTCGCTTCCACTAGGAGGGGACGCTAGCGACAAAAAGCAAGATGGCTGGATTAATAAAATGTCTCTCGCAACGCTAGGCTACTTGGTGTTGTACAGTGTGATATACGGAGCCCGGCACACTTACTGGCTCCATCATTTGTTCAATTTATGGAGTTGTTGCATTTGCCTCATGGTGTTCAATTTTGCATACGGGGTGAACTCCGAGAAAGTGCATTGACACCTTCTGAACCCCCATACTATAATATAATTGCATGATGAAAGTCCGTAACAATTAAAAAAAAAATAGCACTCGTAAAAATACTACAACGACTTGGAAAAATACAATAAGAAGTTCCATTACTAATATACAAATACACATTACACTGGCCGATCCTTGGCCCGAGTGCACTGAAACGATTGAGTGGCGCAGCCTTAACAAACACGCAGTGCAGCAAGAACCGCGACACTCATAAACACCACATCATGATTAGTTAGCAGCAGACGAGTACTTGGTGACAGCTCTCGTACCCTCAGAGACGGCGTGCTTGGCCAACTCTCCTGGCAAGATCAATCTGACGGCAGTCTGGATCTCTCTGGCGGAGATGGTAGACTTCTTGTTGTAAGCAGCCAACTTGGAGGCCTCAGTGGCAATTCTCTCGAAGATGTCGTTCACGAACGAGTTCATGATGGACATGGCCTTCTGAGAGATACCAGTGTCTGGGTGAGTCTGCTTCAACACCTTGTAGATGTAAGAAGAGTAAGTCTCCTTTCTGGTCTTAGTCTTCTTCTTTGGCTCACCAGCAGAAGCGGTCTTCTTGGCGGCGGGCTTCTTCTCAGCTGGAGCCTTGGATGCTGGTTTCTTCTCTGCTTTAGGGGCCATTGTTGATTATAAGATGTGTGAATAAGTTTGTGGGAAAACTATGTTGGATGGCCAGGTCAGGGGATTCGTCTCGAGTTATATACCAGTTGCCACAAGCGAGCGCGCACGTCGGAACCGCGTTGCCAGCGGTGGGCGCGCTCCTGCAAAGAGTGGCGAGGAGAGTGCGGACGGAGCGTGCCGCGCCAGTGCAAACAAAACATTCTCGGTGCTGAGAGGTGCACACGCGGAGGTAATTCTGAGCATTCTCCGCGCACCCTCCTCAAACCCTTGGACACGTCCCGCGAATTTGGCCTCAATTTGGCCCAAATTTGCAGCCAAACACAAACGCCAAAACACAAACGCGAAAACTACAACTCACTGATTTCTGCACCACTCTTCGTGCGGCGCTTGGTTGCAACCCGATACAGCTAATCTAAAATAATTTGGGATTTGAAAGTCAGTAATTACACAGTTCAATGAGTTTACTCATAAGCTTTATTTTGTTTTGATGTCATACTTGTGTTCATTGACTGCTGGCCTAACCGCCAGGGCCTCTCAGAACTGTTGCACTTGGGAAAGAAATTATGTTGGCAAGCCTGATCATTCGGGGTGAGACCTTGGGTATGCGGTTCCAGATGTACCAGTGCGAGGCGGTAAATGTGAGCATAAGTCGCGGCGCGTGTAAGTAAGGGACTCTGTGCCAGGAGAGCCTGGGGAGACTGCGCGAGGAACGCTTCGCGCCCGCTGTACAGCTGCAGGACACTAGTGAGGCCGGGAAGGGCAGTTTGATAGCACGCGCGCACGACATGGGGCCCAGGTGGCGTGGGAGAGAAAAAGCGTATATATAACCATACCGCGCCTCCCCATTCCACTCGGTTGTCTTTTCTCTCACAAACTATTCTCATATAAATCACATCACATAATGTCCGGCGGTAAAGGTAAAGCAGGTTCCACTGAAAAAGCATCGACTTCCAGATCGGCCAAGGCCGGTTTGACCTTCCCAGTCGGAAGAGTCCACAGATTGTTGAGAAGAGGAAACTACGCACAGAGAGTTGGTTCCGGTGCCCCAGTCTACTTGACCTCCGTGTTGGAGTACTTGGCTGCCGAAATCTTGGAGTTGGCCGGTAACGCTGCCAGAGACAACAAGAAGTCCAGAATCATCCCAAGACACTTGCAATTGGCCATCAGAAACGATGAGGAGTTGAACAAGTTGTTGGGACACGTCACCATCGCTCAAGGTGGTGTCTTGCCAAACATCCACCAGTCCTTGTTGCCAGCCAAGAAGGCTTCTGCCAAGGCTTCTCAGGAATTGTAAGTGGGCTGCGTTTGAGAAAATTGATTTTTCCTCGTTCCTATGTTATAATTGACACAATGGCGGATAGGCCGCCTTGTTGTTGTGTATATTAGTAAGTGGTCAATATAATGTTAAGATATTTACCGATTGATTCGTTTATGTAGTGCTTGGAAGAAAGCTCCCATAGTTTGCCATGCTATTCACCTCCAAATGATCACGTGATCGAGGTTATGTTCAAACTTGCTCGCTGCTCAAAATCATATCTTTTATCGTCTTGCGAAATGGAGAAATTTAGTGGTTGGAGAGACAAAGGCACAGGAATCTCTCCGTTCCTTCCGGTAGACTCACAGGTCAATAAATTCAAAACTTATGTATTGAACCCTTCGATATTGGCCTTGAAATTGCCCTTGTTGGCAGTCTTAAATGCATGTGCATTCGTGGCTCCTAAAGCAGCATTTGGCCTTATACTCAAATGGCTCTTTTCCATTTCTGACATCGACGTTCTGGTCGAAGGTGTGAGAAAGTCCAATCAAACACAAATAAATGCCAGTAGACCTTCTACAGGAGAGGTTGTGGTGTCGAATTTTGTGTCTCCACTTGACTTATTCGTCATTTTTCTCATTTCGAATGTTTCGTCGTTATCGTCCATGGCTGTGCTCGTTCCATACAAGAATGACATGTATCTTTTTTCAGTATGGCAGGCCCTTGCGTTGTTCTTCTCACCGCTAGAAAATTGTGTATCCGAGGGCACGAAACTCGGCAATGAAAAGGCCTTGAGTGGAAAGCTAGTGGTGGTATTAGCCGAGGGAACACCTTCCAACAATAAAGCTGTGTTGCCATTGCAAGAAAGCTGCTCTAAGATTTTATCGAGTTTTGAAAAACGTGCCAAAGTTACCGTGTTGAGGTATTATCCCGGGACCGTGACTCTCCCTGTTCCTCATATCACCAAATCTCAGTACATTTGCAAATTGCTTACATTGCCGGGGAAAGCGTACGTGAAAGCAAAGATTGTACCGCTTGAAAAGGTCTCTTTGAAATCTTGTCAGAATGCGTTTCTGGAAAATGGATTGAGCCGAGTTGAATTGGGATTCGAGGACAAGGTCAGGTTTTACAAGTACTTTCAGGAGTCCTCCGCAGGATTGTAAAACTACCTCGACTTCGGGTTGGCCTTTGATGGCACAAATGAGCAGAACTTGGACCGGTTGTCTCAGCTGAGAGCTCAGCGGTGGCACCTTTGAACCTCTAGTTGAGGGAAGGGCTGTTGTGTCTAAAACAGTCTTTTCAGAGGATGCTATGAGTGAGGGCGGGGTCTATGTCAGAGCGACACAGAGATACGCGACAGAATTCGATTCAGATTGATGTATTGATCCTTATTACACACTAATTAAATACCCTGAATTTAACACTTACGCAGTTGACTTATCACCATGGTGTCTCTTGCTTCTGTGAGAGTCGTTCTCATCTGAATAAAGCCCTCTTTCTTTGCGGTTTTCGCTATTTTTATCCAGAAAATCCACTCCCTTGAGTTTGACTGGCTTCACAAAAGCAGCCATTGGGTCGTCGAAGTTGTCATCGTCCATGAGCGTGGCCATGGGATCCGAGAAATCGTTGTCTTTTTTGAAGGCAGCCATCGGGTCAGAAAAGTCGTCGTCTCTAGAAATAGGTAAGATTTTTGAACCCTTTTCAACTTTCGTATCCTGGTCTTTAGGCCTCAAATCATTCATTTCTGATGAATTACTATAGGGTAGACGCGTGGGCACAGTACCACTAAACTTTTTATCCTCGATTTGCTTCATTCTTGGATACTCTACTCTGAAATCATCCTCAATTTGTCCCTTGGTCAATTTGTAATATGTGTGGTCAACCTTGAGCGGCCGCTCGTATATAAGTACACCATTGAAGTTATCTATCGCCAAAACACATGAACGTTGGTCCTCATACTTGAGGTAGCAGAAGCCCCTGGACCTGCCCAGATCCCTATCTTTTACCAAATTAATGTGCGTAGGGTTGCCATATTGAGAGAAGATAGTCAAGATATCTTTCTCTTTTAGACTTTCGTGAAGATTGCCAACGTAAATATACGAAGTATCGCTGTAATCGGCATGCCACGAGGCTTTATCTGGAATATTCTGCAGTAGCTCCTTCTCGTTTATGGCGAGGAGTTTGTGGATGGCATTCATAGTAAATTTGCTTGTTTGACTAAAAAAGTTTGGTAATAGTGCTGAGAAGAATGATAGAAAAAGATCCCGTCAAACGATATCAATACTTGTGGGGCAGATTGAGAGCGCACTTCCAGGTGAAGTAGGCGATGAGGAACGAGTAATGAGCGCATATTGAGAGCAACAAGTATTAGTGGGTGTCGTTGGGATAATTTTAATGTGCATGCTGAAAAAGGGTTCTGATCGATGATTTATCTTAACAATGTGGCTTGACCCATAATGTCTCGTTGCATTGTAGATAAAAGGAGTACATATCCAATTCTACCATGATCACTTTGCCATATTCATTACCGAAGATCGCTCGAACATCGCAACTTAGGACAACCCTCATTAAGTTACACATTAGTTTTTGCCATTGAAATAGTTTTTGCAATTGAGACACAAACGCTAAAGATAATTCAATATGAAGAAGAAGCACGAAATGAGCTTTTGAATAAATCAGTTTAGGATACAGAGATTAGTTTAATACTGTAACACTGTGACTACTGCTCACCACAGTGCAGCCTCCAGCTTTTCCACACCCCATGTAGTTTCCCATCGACACAAAAAAAAATGCCCCGTTCACTAGATAGCTAGACCAAGTATACACCGCCACTTTCGAACTCCAAGCCCCATTTCGAATCTTATTTTTAAATAAATACACCCGCATTCACCACACCTTCTCCTCACCTCAGGCCCTCAGGGCTCAATCCATGCCTAACAATTTGGCAGCCATCGCCTGCGCGCATGGACCTGCACTCGGCCATACGCCGAGATGCTCTTCTCATATTTTTCTATGCCCTAGCGTTTAAGATTCGTTTGTGGACAAATAGGAATGGCCAAACCAGTGCAGAAAAACAAGCAGGTAAACAAGGCCGAATCAGGGCTGAAGAAGCGAAAGCCCGAGGATGAGCCCGCGCCCACAGTGCCTCAGGAAGAGGAGTTTGAGGTCACAGGCATGCTTGACCTAGGTGAGGACGAGGAAAGTGACGACAGCGATGTGAATGAAGACGCTGAAACGAGTGAAAACAAAAAATTCGATGAATTTGTAGTGACAGAAGATAAAGAAAGTGACGAAGAAGATGAAGACGAAGAATCTGACGACGAGTCCGACGACGAGGCGGAACTCAATCGGCTTCTTGCCGAAGAAGAGGACGAAGACTCTAATTCCGAGTTTGACTCAAACTCTGAGTCCGAGCCAGAGTCCATCTACGACAGACTCAGCGGTGTCTCGCTCAAAACCGTCGACACCGAGGACGAGGGCGTCCACACAAAGTTTTCCGACGGACAGCCGCGGATAATTCGTCCCGAAATTGACCCAGTATACGACTCCGACGATTCCGATGCTGAAAACTTCAACACCATCGGGAACATCCCCATCTCCGCGTACGAAGAAATGCCACATATCGGTTACGATATCAACGGGAAGAGAATCATGCGCCCGGCCAAGGGCTCAGCGTTGGACCAGCTCTTAGAGCAGATCGACTTGCCCGAAGGATGGACCGGTCTCTTGGACCAAAACACAGGTGAACTGTTGCAACTCTCAAAAGAGGAGTTGGAACTCATCCGCAAGATCCAGCATAACGAAAACACAGACTCTAATATTAACCCCTACGAGCCCACGATCGAGTGGTTCACGCTGAAAACAGAGATCATGCCCCTTACCGCTGCTCCCGAACCCAAGCGCCGGTTCATGCCCCTGAAACACGAGGCTCAGCGGGTGATGAAGATCGTGCGCGCCATCCGCGAGGGCAAGATCATCCCGCCCAGCCAGGTCCAGGAGAAGCGCGAGGAGGAGAGACTTAATTTTGACTTGTGGGAGCAGGAGGAGAACGTGGATGATCACGTAATGAACCTCCGGGCGCCGAAAATCGCCCCGCCGACGAACGACGAGTCGTATAATCCGCCCGAGGAGTACTTGTTTGATGCAGAGGAGCGTGAGCAGTGGTTGCAAACAGACCCCCAGGACAGAGAGACCAACTACATGCCGGAGAAGTACACGGCATTGAGGAAGGTGCCAGCTTACCAGGGGTCTGTTCTGGAACGTTTTGAGCGGTGTTTGGACTTGTACTTAGCGCCGCGCGTGAGGCAGAACAAGATGAACATCGATCCGGACTCGTTGATTCCCGAGTTGCCCTCCCCCAAAGATTTGAGACCGTTCCCTATCAAATGTCTGACGGTATTCAACGGGCATACCCGCCGGATCCGCACGCTTTCGATCGACCCGCTGGGTTTGTGGTTGGCCACGGGGTCCGACGACGGCTCGGTCCGTGTATGGGAGGTGCTTTCCGGGAGACAGGTATACAAGCTTGATGCTATAGATATAGAAGAGAATCCTGAGGATACTATCGACGCGTTGGAGTGGCACCCGGACCCGGCGCTGCCGATTTTGGCCGTGGCCGCTGCCGAACGCATTTTACTTGCGGTGCCGCCTATATTCGGGTACGACATTGAAAACAACGCGAAAGTCAAGATCGAGGCCGGTTGGGGTTTCGCCACCTTTGGCTCCAAACGCAAGGATACCGAGATCAACGTGAACTCGGACGACGAGGAAGACACTAAGAAACTGGGCCCCGACCCCATCAACACCGATGTGGCCAAGTGGTATACGCCAACAGCCACCCAAACCCAGGACGGTGTTTGTGCCATAATCGAGTGCAGCAAGCCGATCAAAAAGATCTCGTGGCACCGCAAGGGAGACTATTTTGTCACGGTGGCGCCCGAGCTGAAGAACACCGCGGTTCTCATCCACCAGTTGTCTCGGCACTTGTCGCAGCTGCCCTTCAGAAAGTCCAAGGGTATCATTGTCGATGCCACTTTCCACCCCACCAAACCTCACCTTTTCGTGAGCTCTCAGCGCACCATTCGCATGTACGACTTGGCCCAGCAGACCTTGATCAAGAAATTGCAGCCCGGCGCACGCATGATATCGGGGATCGACATCCATCCCCGGGGCGACCATCTCTTGGCATCGTCTTACGACAAGCGTGTGTTGTGGCACGACTTAGACTTGAGTGCCACCCCGTACAAGACCTTGCGGTACCACCAAAGGGCTGTTCGTGCCGTCAAGTTCCACAAAGGGAAGTTGCCGCTTTTTGCCTCGGCTTCAGATGACGGCCTGATCCACGTGTTCCATGGCCTGGTCTACGACGACTACATGACGAACCCATTGCTCGTGCCCTTGAAGAAGTTGACCGGACACAAGGTAGTTTCTAGTATTGGTGTGTTGGACTTGATGTGGCACCCGAAGGAGGCGTGGTTGTTCAGTGCCGGTGCCGATGGAAGTGCCCGTCTATGGACGACTTAGTGTGTGAGGATAATGGGGAAATCAGAATGATGATATTGAAAAGCCTTTCGTTGTAATAGAATCTTTTCTCATGTTGTTGTTCCGTGAAAATGGTTTGTTATAGAATTCCGGCATATGATGTCCAGCAGAATTTGTGCTTGGTTTGTTTATAAACTACTTTAGATTCTCAGGGATGATCTCAGGTTATTTCATTGTGTAAACTGAAAGACTGAGAGCTATAATTGTTTGTGCATTTATGTGTTATGGCGACAAATTCGAAGATGGGTGAACTTGAAGGGTCTCAACCGCATGCAAGCAATTGGCATATACGAAACGCATTTGGCCTATAAACATGATATGGTCTCAGGGGTGATACGATGGGAGTACCCACAACGTTCACACGTTCATATCGCAAAAGATTCTTAATTTTCTCCCTCTGTTATGACCGATCAATTGATGTGAAAGTGTTGATGTGGTATTGAATAACAACTCGAAGTCTTGGAGCACCCATGACGTTACGAAGTAATCAAGCCAATCACATAATTGATACTTGGCAGTACGAGATCTTCTGGTCACTGTAGCACACTCAGGCATTTATCTCGTAAACTAAAATAAAAATCAAGACACTACCGTGGTTGTCGTAATTACAGCTTGACTGTCGAGAAAATGGCGACTTTCCATCCTGTTCAGGCTCTGAATAAAGACCTGTCTTATTCTGAAGTAGACAGTCATCCCAAGGTCGATCGGCAACCAGTGGAACTCTAGAACAATAATTTGTGAATTTACTCATACTGAGACGACTTGGCTGATTTAAACAGGATCTCCAGTGTTGACCGGCAAACTCTTTGGAGCTCGCACACTTGTGAAGAGACTCGACCTCGTTCATTTCAAGAAATGTCTCAACAGCTAAAGCCAAAATATCAATGATCATCACAGAATCCCCCAAAACCCTCAAGTCCTGCTGTAAGTGCAACTAACAAGCCGATTACCTTCATAACTCGATACCCAGAGCGAGTCTGGGCCAGCAGAGAAAACCTTTTGGAGCATGACTTTCACATTGTCCACAATCCCTGTGTTTCTCTCATCCAAAAGCCATTCGAGCGACTTCCAGTCTAGGATGCCTTCGTGACAGTGAACTCTGGGTGTGGTGTAGCTGTCCATTAATTCTTTCAGAACATTGGCAGTAAAAATGTGTACTCCGCCACGATTCTGGCCGTCACGTACCCACTTCATGATACCCCTATCCTCGAAATTTGGAATGATAAGACCGGTTTCCTCGAGTGTTTCGCGTACTATGCATTCATGGGGGGTCTCACCAGCATCCAATTTGCCCCCTATCCCATTCCATCTGCCCATCCAAGGATCCTTTTGGCGATTTAAGAAAAGGACGTGCCCGGTTTCAGACTTGATGAACCCTAGGGTGTATTTCTGTCTGTCCTGAATAGCCATAGTGGATAGATTGGTGTAGCCCCAAGATCCAGTCGATTACGTGATTTCGAAATACTGGTGAAAAATGATGACGACCGCTAATTTTTAAGAATTCAGCCGCTGACAGAAGTGATTCTAAGGTGAATGAGCCACAATTTCAATGAGCGTCTCTCATGATCATCCTCGGAGGTCTTGCTGCAAAATTTTACATTTACCCAAGCGACCCTCGTATTTGAGATCGCGCAGCCACGGTACGCGACTGGACCCTCAGCTTTGCGTTTGTTTTGTTCTTTCTACTTGGTGACGCGTGTTTTCTGAGCAATGCGTAAACACTTGATTAGCACCAGCCAATCCAATGGTGAACTTTGGCTTTTAGAATTATTATCCAGGTTCTTACTTTTGTGATAACTTTCCAAAATAGCTCTGCCTTTGGGAGTCAAAATCGACTCGATTCGGGCAATATCGTGGGTGTTTTCTAGTGCTTTGTAGTCTTTATTGAGGAACAACAAGACCGCGGCCCCACGACTCAAAGGCGACTCGAAGTCCATAAAATACAACCCTAGTGCTCCACACATTGTTCTGGCCACAACAGAAAGAGCGACCCCACCGTAGCCTGCTCCCATTGCCGGGAAAATCACTATATCGAGTTTTTTGTCCACCGCCAAAAGCGTGTTCCACATACAATAAAAAATTGTCACGGGTGAGACTTTCTCAGGAAGTGCCATGGTGGGGGTCTGAACAAGGTGGGTGATTTTCGTACAAAACGGGACGTCCTCTTCCAATCCATCAAAGACCTCTTGTAAATCAATCACGTTGGCTGATTGTGGGGGCACAAAGCCGTTAAATTTATTGAGTGTGTGTTTTTGAGCGATTTCTTCAAATTGTCTATAGTCCTGTCCCAGACTGGTGAACATCTCAGCAATAGCCCGATCAAACCCACCACCCATGAAACAAAGTGAATTAGCAGGCGAAACTACAGCCACCCTTGGATCTTTAATGTTTTCAGTAGACTTAATAGTCTTAGAACTTTTATGTAATTGACCGAATCCAGCGGTTTCAGTTATTTTTCTTAATGTGGCTACGTATTCGCTGAGGCTTCCGTTGAAACAACGAAGTCTGGCGTTGAGTTGAGGAACAGTACGCTGTATCTCGTCGATCTGAGATTCAAACTCCGAGACTGCTTCCTTACTGGAGTTCACTATGACACATTGCATAGTTTTGTTAGACGCTAGTTGGCGGAAAAGATAGAGAGTGGGAGGTGAAAAGGTTGGAGTGCGCAGCCACACAGCGTTTTTGGCAGAGTTCTGAGTGAAATCCCCGGGTGGGCATTCACACCTGAAACATAGTTACGACATATTATGGCTTTTTCTATAGTGATATAGTTTTTTTGTCTGCGGACTCAGTCCAAAGGTTTTTTTTCCGTATCATAATGTTTTTTTAAAAAAAAAAAAAATACAGCGACTTGTGGAGGGCAGATAGTGTCATTGTATGGAGCAAGTGTTAGGGTCAATGTAAACCCAGTCCAGGGTATTGGTAATCCGAAAGGTCAGAGTGCCCTAAAAATTGGCTATCAAAAGACCGATCTTCTTTTAACTCAAATTCTGGAGTATTTCATGTTTGTATGACTTCATCTCTTGTGGATCCGTTTTCTGAGAAAATTATGGAATTGCAATGTTCGCACGTGTCTTGGGTTCGAATACTTTGGGTCATTCAGACAATACAAGAAATTATCATGCGATACTCAATGAAAAAGGTATATTTTTGAAAATTGGTACTCACTGATTCAGTTTCATGTTTGTCAGTCCAAATTTCTTTCGTGGTGAACGTTTGAGTTGGCCTAGAAAACATGTATTATCACGCTACAGGCTACGCAACAACTCGCATTGGGGGTCCCTACAAAAACAGCACGAGTTTAAATATTAAGCGAAAACATTGATCAATCACCCTGTGCCGTCAAATTCCACCCCGGCTTCGCGGATAGAATGATGTTGCAGAGAAGGCATTTGAGAGAATGGAAACGAAAAAAATTCACAGAATATAATAATTTCGAGGAATAAACAACTTCAAAGAAAATGATATATCATGGTATGGTCCTTTCCTCGCCGCATCTCTTTTTCTCATCTTCATTCTCACTCTCTTTTCATCTTTTTTCATTCTCTCCTGGGGCCTCAGACTCGGAGCTACTGTACAGATATCCCTGTGGACACCATCATCAATTTCACCCATCCGCCCCTAAAACTACTTGAAAAAATCAAACTACTCAAACTTGGCCCCACCTCTTCACATCTAGAATACACAATTTCATGAATTCTCCCGCAAATGCACTCTTAATCAACCCTACTCCAGCCTTGTGCGTGGCTTCCCCGGGATCCGTTCGCACCTAACCCAAATAGCCCAAAAAAACGTCAGATAGACAAACAAACGACCGCCATTCTGCAGGACTCTCACGTTGGCACCCCTCTCGATATAACCGCGACATATAAAAGCTGCGCCGGGCCCACAGTTTGGCTTCGCGCCCGATTTCACGCCTTTTTGCTGTTTCCCCACCTAAACTCCCGCACCGCACCTAGTTTTCTTAGAGCTACATCCACCAAAATGGCCCCCATAGCATTCTCCGATATCCAGAAGCCTTCCAACGATTTGTTGAACAAGGACTTCTTCCATTTGTCCACTGCCGCCGTCGACGTCAAGACAATTGCCCCCAATGGTGTGGCTTTCACCGTGAAGGGTAAGACCGCCAAGGACAACTCCATCGCCGCGTCCGTCGAGGCCAAGTACGCCGACAAGTCCACCGGTTTGACCTTGACCGAGGGCTGGAACAACGCCAACATCTTGAACACAAAGATCGAGTTGTCCGAGTTGTTGACCCCCGGCTTGAAGGCCGAGTTGGACACCTCTGCTGTCCCCAACGGTGCCAAGAACGCCAAGTTGAACTTCTTCTATCAGCAATCCGCCGTCAACGCGCGTTTGTTCTTTGACTTGCTCAAGGGCCCTGTTGCCACTGCTGACTTGGCTGTGGCCCACGACGGTTTCACCGCCGGCGCCGAGTTGGGCTACGACATTGCCTCAGCCAAGCTCAACAAGTACTCCGTCGGTCTTGGTTACGCCAACCCCTTGTACACTGTCGGTGTGACCTCCACCGCCAACTTGTCTGTCTTCACCGCCGCCTACTACCACCGTGTGTCTCCTTTTGTTGAGGCCGGTGCCAAGGCCACCTGGGACTCCGTCAAGTCACAGAGCGTCAACGTCGAGTTTGCCACCAAGTACAAGTTGGACTCTTCTGCCTTCGTCAAGGCCAAGATTGCCGACTCCGGTTTGACCGCCTTGGCTTACTCGCAAGAGTTGAGACCCGGTGTTCGTTTGGGCTTGGGTGCTTCTTTCGATGCGTTGAAGTTGGCTGAGCCTGTGCACAAGTTGGGTGTCTCTTTGTCTTTTGCCGCTTAAGCTTGTTTATTAGTAGGGAGCAATCCTGTGTAAGTTGTATGTATGAGTCAAATCTAAGCTTATTTGCTACCGCTTGTTTGCGGGGCTGTAAAATGACACCCGTACATCCTGGGGTCAAGCTCGTCTGAGAAGCTCATCTGCCATTTGCTACCCAGCCAACTGCATAACAAAATCACAAACGATGTCGGATCCGAAAAATCATGTGGAATCTCCCAGTACGCCCTTGCAGCTGCGGCCTGTGGCAGAAAAGCCAACGATTCTACAGGTTTCCAGACCCTTTCTCTCACACGCAGAACTCTCATATCTTCATGCAAGCACGATTCCTGACGGAAAGAAAATCGCTTATAATCAGCGAAAGCACCAGATGTACCAGTTCTTGTTCCAAGTCGTCAAAGTGATGAAGTTTCCTTTGCGTGTGCTAAGTCTATCGATGAACTACTACCAGCGATACTACCTTTTCAACAGCTTTGAAGAACTGTCCGATATGAACCCCGAAAACGATCCTTTGGTCGAGTTAGAAAAGGATCCATATATGGTGATATACACATGTCTTTTCTTGGCGACTAAGAACGAGGATTGCATCAAGAAACTAAGGGACATTCAGGCTGTGGCTAATAAAATTCGTGACATAGATGGCGAGGCTAGAAATTACTACAGAAATCTTAATAACACCACCAATACTGTGTTTGAAATACAACGAAAAGTCATTATGAGCTTAGAATTCAAGCTCCTTCAGGTGCTCAAATTCGACTTTTTGAGCGGCGCAGCTAACATCCCCTCTGTTGACCAGCTAGTGGTGATGTTCTCAAAACAACTAGATTTAGAGTATAAGTTCACATTGTTCGCATGGCTCGTATCTTTTGACATCATGTCCACGCCGCTCTCGCTCGTAATTCCTCCCCACTGCATTGCCTTGGCGATAGTCATTGTTACATTAAACTTGAAGCCGGTTGATTTGCTTTCAAAATATGGCGAGCTGGGGGATCCAAAAAAGATCGGATCGATTCTAGAGAATATCGATTCCATGAGAGATTTCAGGTGTCCCGAAGCCTTAGTCAATGAAGGCATCGTGTATATTTTGGACTATTACGTGCACCAGATGAACTTCCTGATCTTGAACGACTACCTTCCTCCGATCAACGTCGAGACTGGCAAGGAGCAGATCTTCAAGTTTATGGATCTTAAGTCCAGATTCAATGACTTGACGATTCTCAGCGAACAGTCTGTGTCTACTACCGGTTTGCTCAAGCAAGACAACTACTTGCGCAAGTGGGATTATAAAGTCGGTAGCAAAGGTGCGGCCAGGTTTATGATCGGTAACAAGAGACGCCGGTTTGAGAAAGAGCGTGCTGTTTTGAAATCTGGAAAGGGCAACAAGGCGTGAATAGAACTCGAACATTTGCAAGTGAACTAATCAAGATATCGCATGAAAACGTGCCAGTTTATTATAACATGAAAGGTTTATCCCAATTTGTAGCTTACCGAGGTGCCCACATTGTGCAAGTTCGTTTGGAACGTAGAAAACTTCACGGAGTCCGCGTTGCCCTCGATCATCCGACCATCTCCATTGGTGTCAGCCCATTCACTAGGAATATTTTTTGTCTCGTACGAGGGATCAGTATACACCAAAACGTTGAAAGTATACTCATCATCGCTCAAGAAGGGTAGGTACGAAACAGATGCGGTAATTTGGCGGATTATAGCCTGGATCTCTTTTTGTATATCGGCCTTACTTTTGGTAGCTTCGGCCTCCTGGTCCTCACTCAAGTCTAGTGAGAATTCCCATCGCTCAAAACTCTCGGTTGTGGCCTTATTGATTATTACTACTACAAGTTTCGAGAGTCTTCCGCCGTAAATCCACTTTTTTACTTGTTCCATGATTTTGTGAATGTACGTCTTGACATCTTCGTCCGCACTAACAAGCATAGGCAAGTCATATTTGCGCACAGTGATGAAATCTTCTGTGGGGTAGATTCCACGCTGGAAGAGAATGCTGTGTATAGCAAACTCGAAGTAGTCAGCAACCACTTTCGACGATCCTTTGAGCGCTAATTTCGAAAGCGACTCTGTCATAATGAGTTTTGAGGCCGTGTTCGTGTTTTCGATGGAAAGGTCATGAAAGTTTGTTTTGGTGCGCGTCTCGTTTGCGAAGCTGCGACTTATGCTGCATTGTTGCATTGCTGAGTCTTGATTTGTGATTCTGCAATGATCGTGTTTTCACAAGTTCAACGCTAAGAAATGAGAGCCTTGCTACTTTGATCGTATAACTCTTACGTTAAATTTACATTTATGAGAATATCATCATAACAAATGAGCAATTCGATTTTTGCTGAATTAAAGTAGAGTTGTTGATTTCATGCCTCCAAGGGATATTAAGCTGCAATTAAAAGTTTGACGTGGAGTCTTGAAAGTGGGTAAAAAAAAAGTTGGTAGATATTCTACTTAGCTCAATGAAGTTGTTCTTATTTAGAAGCCTCTTTAGACGAGCCTAATTTGATGTTTTTTGTAAGATAATTTGAAATATCTCACACCACTATTGTGGATTAATAGCACTTTTTATTAGGCTGAAGAAACAAGCACCACTAAAACCCACCTCAGACCATTGAGTAAATTTTGAGCGAATCAAGGCTAAATACGCGAGAATCCGCGGTTAAAAACATGGAGAGTTCGCTTAAAGCAATACAATATTATCAATACCAGTCCAAATTGAAGATAGCGCTTTTGAGTAGTATACTGTTATATCGCATTAGATTCCCATGCACCAGACTCGTATGCGTACTTGAAAGGCATCCTCAGTCTGATAAAAAGACGCTCTTTCCATTCACTAGCTTCATTTCTTCAAGTACCGATATGTGATAAATTTTCTGTAGCAATGTCCATTAAAGACCAATATAAAACTCCGAACACTCAAAAACATGTCTCATAATCTTGCTTGATACAGAACTATACAATTTACTGACTATTCTTCCTTCAAGAGCAGATCAACTGGCCATCAGGCAACAATAATACACACTGCTTTTCTCCATTCTAACCGTAACACCTCACATATGTAGATCTACAGATCCGAGCACCGGCCACTCGCTCACTTCACCCTCACAAAGAACTAATTTCAATACACCACCCTCCCATGAGAGACCATTCCCCTCGACATCCCATTTCTCCAGATCACACTCCTCTAGCAGCAAATAGTCTGAGATTCTCGAACGGATTGTATGCCACAAAGCACTGTCGATAGGGTGCAAATTACTGTATACTAGCGAGAGGTGTGGATCGAACTCCGAGGACGACCATTCTGCCGCCTCTAGCGCCAGTTCATGTCTTATTTTCGGTAAGTCGGGCTCGACATCTTCAGGCGTTTGCTGCTGTGCCTTAGATATCGATTTTCGCACTATGTTGCCCTCATGATCGGTATGGTATAAATGCGGATTCTTGGCCTTATGATCCAATTCTATGCGTTCGGGAAGTATGACGAAAAGCTCTCTGACAATCCTAGCAAAAGATATAAGAGCCGGGTCTCGGAGGACCTGGAAGTATAGTTTTTTGAAGAAGTGCTTCTGGCTCGCAACTCGTCCCAAAGTGATCCAATGGTCTTCCAAGGGATTCCGGGGTAAAGAGTCAAGAGCAATACAGCACGCAGACAAAATTCGATCCACGTCGTCTTTGGCATTTGCCATATCCACTGCGATTTTGGTGGAAATAGTGATGTGAGGTTCGAATTGAGGCGGCTGGCCGGGAAATAAAGTCGAAATTGAGCTCATGAGCACACTTAATTTATCGAAAAGCGGGGTGTTTTTCTTAGGACAAAGCCATAGCGCCACGCCTAAATCGTGCGTGTTAATACCACCGTCGCCTGTGCTTGGACGCTTTTTCTTAGTCGACGACTTTCGCAGAAACGTACCCATAGTTAATTTGGTTGTTAAAGGATGCCAATTAAATGTCAATGGATGCCAGGTACACGTCAATGGATGCCAAGTAAATTTTAATGGTGGTAGCGGATAGTTGGTAGAGTGCGCGGAGATTAGAGGTTGCAGGCTACTGGAGGTTTGCGAGACCGAAACATCTGCCGGCCCGAGCCGAGAGTTAGTAGACTGTAGCACTACAAGATCTTAAAAATCTACAAAATTTGCGACTGCTTTAAATCTTGATTTGAGAATGACTGTATTTGTCTCTTTGTAATAAAAAGCCATCCAATTTCATGATGTAAAGCAATTACTCCGCATCACTGGTGGACTCAAGCATGAACAGCAGAAATTTTGGAATCCGAGACTGCGCAATCAAAGAATACGTAAAGAGCTGCTTGATGCAATTCTCTCTTGCTGGAGTATAGATAAAGACACAGGTCTGGTCGTTCTACTCCACTAAATAATGATTTAATCTTGTTGAGCCTCACGAATGACTGGACAAACAAGACACAGTGCTCAGTACTTTCTGTTCGTTTGGTGGCTGCTATGTTCATTACAGACCGCCTGTAGCTACTACGAGTTCACAGCTTGAGATGTTCTTTGCCCACAAGAAAGCAACGCACGCACTCAACTGAGCAACAGGGAGATGCCCCTACTACTTTCGTTCAAAGTGTTTTCATGATTTGACTCGTCGATTACTATATCTCTCCGATCAAGCAGGACTCTGATTATTACAGCTCAGCCCCATTGTTTCGAAAAGCGTGACGTCACCTCATTTGGAAACTCCAGCAGTAGTCTGCCACTTTCGATTCTCTTCATCAGTACTTTGAGGCAGGCACGGTAATCCCCGTAAGAGCAGCGTCATTAACAAACCACGCAACAGGAACGTTGAGTCCGTTCACAAGCTTGCACGGCAACTGTGACTTAGCGTCATTGAAAATTTCATCGATGATAGGCGCCTTACCTTCACCCTCAGCAATGAATGCAATCGATCCTGCCTTCTCCAAAACGGGGAACGTGAAACTGATTCTTCTAGGAGGTGGTTTGGGAGAGTCAGTGATGAGGGCGATAGTCTTTTGCGTCTCCTTTAATAACGCATGCCCTGGGAACAACGAGCATGTGTGCCCATCTGGTCCGCATCCTAAAAGCACCAAGTCAAGCTTTAAGTCTGCAGGAAGAATTTGCGCATACTTATCAGCAATTTGCTCATCTTTGGCCTCATCAGACCCATCAACCTGTCCATCTGTTCCTGTGACAAGCGAAGCGTCGATGGTGTGCACTTTTGGCTTGGTTCCCGAAATGTACTTGAGAACAGACTCGTTCAAGAGGCCATAGTTGGAGTCTGCGTGGTCTAAAGGCACCAATCTCTCGTCAGAGAAGAAAATCTCCCATTTGTCCCACCGAACTTCACCCCTCGCATCTTCGTAATCAATCAACCCCGCTTTTAACACTTTGCCCATAGACCCACCGGAAACTGCGAGTTTGAATGAGCCTGATTTGGCGATTGCCTCATTTTGATGCTTGAGCACGAAAGCAGCGACGGACTTAGCAACCTCGGGCGAAGTGGCACTTGTGTAAACTTTGGCCATTTTCAGTTTTTGTAGTTCGAAGAACTGTTTAGAACAGAAATTTTCAGTATCGATATGGTTGCTGAAATCTCGGGCCTGAGAGGCTCGGGCCGGTGTGCGCGTCGTTATGCAGGTCATTCAGGGCTCAATATATGTCAAGAGGGCCGCGTAAGTTTGGTGAATGGGTGCAAATTAGACTTTTAACAAGTACAGTCGGTGGCTTGGTTCTTCAATAGCGTCCAATTCATAAATCGAGGCTCTGAGACTCGATCCCTCAAAACGAGGTTGAAGATCGTTTTACAGTTGCAAAAGGCACACATCGCTCATTCCACCACTCACGAAAAGTGTAATTTTCTTGATTTCTTCCATCCATGAAGATCAAATATGTGCACATTCTCCATCTTAGTAACTCAAGTCTCCACAAAATGAGCATAGTCCGTGCTTTCCTTGACCTTCTTCGTGAGGAACTTTTCGAGCTTAGTCGCATTCTTGTAGTAGGTGGTCGTCTCGGAATTGTACGACCGACAGTTGTTGAATATAAGGCGGCAGTCATAGAGAAACTGGTCGAAAGACTCGTACTTGTCATTTTCAAGCTTCAGCTCCATGGTGGAAAGATCCATGGGCTCCTTTATCACCTCGTAGTAGTCTCCCACTTCCTCCTTATTCACAGGAACCGCAAACGGCCATGCCAGTGGGTGATTCGTGAGCTCGGAGAGCAATGTGACCATAAAATTGTAGTGGGGTCCCCTTTTCGGTTTTTGCGCCAATTTATCCATCTCCTCCAGCCATCCGCTCTCAATGAGCCCGGGGATTTCGCTCGCCAGGAGCTTGAACCCTGGTTTGGCGTTCTTGAAGACCTGGAGTCCGGACCGAACCACGTGTGAGCGCGAACGCATTTTGATTTTCTTCTCGATCGCAGCCTTTTGAAGTAGAAGGATTTTGCCCGAGTCCAAATATCGAAGTCTCAGGGGAAGCATCAGACATTGCATGAGTGTTCCACCCTCATAGTCCTTGATATACCCGACCCACACCAGTTTATCTAGCGTGACTTCCTTCGTGAAGCCCTGTTTCTTGAAGTATCCGATGGCGTAATTGTCTGCATATGTGAGGAAGTATTTCACAGGGGAGGTGGCCCGCACATAGTCTTTGAGGTGGTTCATGAGGTGTGCTCCATATCCACGGACCTGTTCCGTAGACGAAATCGCACAAAACACGATTTCGGCAAACCCACGCTGGTCAAACGGCCGGTACGTGATTCCTCCCACTACAGTTAAGGGTTTCCTGACCACAGCCATGGAGAGATGCGACCGGTCATAGACCAAACGCGAAATGTACTCCCGGGGCATTTTCGGCAATTGTTTCTGGAAGATGTTCTTAAGTCCGGTGAGCACAATCATGTTTTCGCGGGTATTGTCGTTGTTAACTACGCGAAACTCGATCTTTTGCTCGCGTTCTTCGAGTACCGACGGCCGTTCTTTGAACGAGTATTCTGTGCCGTCGAAATTGAACACGGTGATGCGCCTTTTTTCCTCCTCGTCATCGTCTTCGTCATTGTCCTCCTTGCCCTCATTTTCGTCGTCTTCTTCGTCCTCGCTACCCTCTTTGTGGTCATCTCCAGTGGGCTCGGCGACAGAAGAAGAACTGTTTTTAGGTTTATCACTTATTTCCGCGCCATTTCTATCTGAAGCTCCATTATCTCTCGACAGTACCTCATCACCGTTGACAGTATCTTCGAAAACATCGTCTTCGTCCTCGTCTCCGTCGTCCTCGGCGTCACTGTCACCTTCGGAATCTAGCTTAGGACTAGGCGTGTTTTGCACGTCCTCGTCCGCCGAGTCCTCCGACTCGTTCTTCACCTTTTGAATTTTTTTTGCCTTTTTTGGCGGTGCTCCAGCAAGAGCCCCTCCGGCCCTTTTTCGTCCTACCATCAAAAGTTGCGAAAGGTGGGGTACACAGACGATATATGGTGGAATCATACTGACATTATGAGCTTGGATCTATGCTGAGTCGCGTGGTACTGTGTGCAGGTAATTTTACTGTAGGGAAATTCGGGCAGGAAATACGAGAGAGTTGTGTCTGATTTTTTTTCTTTCTGGTGAGTCGAATTTAGAAGAAAGCTTGATATTTCAGCGCCTCTATGTTTTAGAAGACTGGTGCTAGGTGATCATGGCAATAGTGCGAGTATAGTCTTTCAGCCTGGTACGCGGTATCAGTTCTAGGATTACAATCAGATCTGAATATAGTGGAGAACGGGAATATGAAGCCCCATCGAGGAATAGTTTTGAAAGGGCAAATTACTGAGAGCAGCTCGACGAAACTTCAAACCTTCTTGTTGGCTTTGCATGATTGATGTCATCTTTTTGTGGAAGAGTTGTAAAGTGGTGAAATGGTGAAGTGGCCTGGGTCACGTGCCCGCTACGTTTATTATAACCTTTGAACCCAGACCTTATGCCTTATACTTCAGTGCTTCGACTTCAAAATACTTAACGCTTTGGTTTTTTTGTTCTTTGGAACATAGTGAATAAGTGATATCATTTCACTACGCGGTGACACTCGGGCTAAAAACGGATGATATGTCTCCTGACGATGACCCCTTTCAATCGACTGACTTTCCTTCTTTTTCACAATGTGATGAACATCAGACCCAATGAATTTTCGCGAGAAATATCAGAGAATGGAAGTAAGAGAACATAGAGAAAGGGAAAGGAGCTGTCGCTGTCACGTGATCAAGACCTTATAAGCTTATCGAGATTGATCAGCCGGTTGCAGATATCAGCGTTTTCGATAGCATACGCAAGAACTCTCGAAATTTGAAGATTGATACAAAGCTTTTCAGATTAATGCCGATGTGGCCACTGTCTTGCTTGTGTTTCGACCAAAAAGTTTCAAGAGACCGATATCCGACTTCTCGAGGCATTCTCAATGAGGCCATACCTCGAGATTTGAAACTTATCAATGGACATATATTTTCAGCCCAAGCCCTATACAATAGTCTGTCGATACATGAAGGTAAAGAAAATTATTTTTCTCCTGGCCTCGAAGTCCTTGCAACCCCATCCATACAACCCGGCACTACTCGGCAAGACAAGTCACGTGATACACCACTACGGATTAACCCGGATGTACAGGTCTCTTCCCCGCTAGCAGACGGCAACGGCTCATCGCTGACGAGCTTTTTTCGCAGCTGCTCTTTCTCATCGGGTATAGTGGCGACAATTGGTAGACATTATTTAAAGTTCTGGAGTCAAGGCTAGTGGAGTCTCCTAATAATTATACAAGATATACTCGAGACCACGATTGAAAAGTTTTCCAAATTCAAAGAAACAGAAAGGTCCCTAAAGACTTGTGACTACTGCCTAGCCTCACTGCGCATCTCTATACTAGAGAACTAATCAGCGCTTTATACCCCTGAATTTTTTCCACCAACACTCAAAAGCAGCATGTCGTACGCCCCGTTGCAACCGCACAGCCACCCCGAGGGCGTCGCCACCGTTCTTTGTTGCAACTGTGGTGTGCCCATGGATGGGTCGCTGGGTCTAGTCATGTGCTACGACTGTATCAAGTTGAACGTGGATATAACCGCCGGGATCCCTCGAGAGGCCAACGTCAGTTTTTGCCGTAATTGTGAACGTTTTTTACAACCGCCGTCGCAGTGGATCCGCGCGGAGTTGGAGTCACGCGAGCTTTTGGCCATCTGTTTGCGCCGGTTGAAGGGATTGAACAAGGTGCGTTTGATCGACGCCTCTTTTATCTGGACCGAACCCCACTCGAGAAGAATTAGAGTCAAGTTGACCGTGCAGGGCGAAGCGTTGCAGAACACGATCGTTCAGCAGACGTTCGAGGTGGAGTATGTGGTGATTGCCATGCAATGTCCCGACTGTGCCAAGTCGTATACTGCTAATACATGGAGGGCAACGGTACAGATCCGTCAGAAAGTTGCACACAAAAGGACGTTTCTTTATTTGGAGCAGTTGATCTTGAGGCACAACGCGCACGTGGACACGATCCTGATCCAGGAGGCAAAAGACGGTCTAGACTTCTTTTACTCGGCGCGGAACCACGCCACGAAAATGGTCGACTTCCTTTCGGCCGTGGCACCAATCAAAAACAAGCGCTCGGAGGAGTTGGTGAGTATCGACACGCAGCTGGGCTCGTCCACGTACAAGTTCACGTTTTCGATCGAAATCGCGCCCATATGCCGTGACGACTTGGTGGTGCTTCCCAAGAAGTTAGCTCAGCTGATGGGCAACATCGCGCGGCTAGTGGTGTGCCACAAAGTCACCAACATGTTGCAGTTCATTGACCCAAACACTCTTCAAACGGCAGACTTGCCCGCGGCGATGTACTGGAAGAAACCGTTCCTTTCGCTTTTGGATGTTAAATCCTTGGTCGAGTTCATTGTCTTGGATGTCGAGCCTACGGGCGAGATGAAAGGCAGACACGTGCTTGCGGACGTCACCGTGTGCCGTGCGAGCGACATGGGTCACAATGATACCACATTCTATGTACGCACACATCTAGGCGCGTTTTTGCACGCGGGTGACTCCGTCATGGGCTACTACTTGACCAACACCAACTTCAACCTGGACTTGTGGGACTCCTTGGACGCGGCAAACCTTCTGGAAGTTGTGCTCATCAAGAAACACTACCCGCGCAAGCTGAAGAAGAACCGGAACCGGAAGTGGAAGTTGAAGCGGATGGCACGTGAGCACAACGACATAGTTGCCAATGACGACCTGCGGCAGGCACGCCAGGAGCAGGAGCGCGCGGAGAAGGACTATGAGTTGTTCTTGCAGGAGTTGGAGGAGGATCAGGAATTGCGGCAAACCATCAACTTGTACAAGGCGGGCGAGGAGCCTGTTGCGGAGACTGCAGAGACCGATAACGAGATGGACGACGATGATGAAGAAGGTGTTGAAATTGGTCTTGATGAGTTGTTGGACGAGATTGATGGTATGACCTTGGATGAGCCAGGGAATTAGGGGGAGCGAGAGGGTGTGGGGAGTGATAGAGACTTGAGGGTTAGGAGAGGGGAAGTGTCGTGAAAGGGGCTACAGTACCTCAAGTGAGACATTCTGATCTCGAGGTGTCAAGAGATACACCTTTGTCATTTCATGAAAATTGATTCTTGAGTGTATCAGGATGGTTTTAATCATGTGTCAGTGGTACCCATATTGGAGAGTCCATTATACCTTCCTTGGTATGCGAACACCCACGATACCATGCTTGGCTGCCTTGGCATCACGCCATTGCCAAGCTAATTACACTCTAGTTGGTTCTGCCTTATGCGCACCCAAAGATTACAACAAGAGACGCTTTCCCATCTTTCTAGTTAAAAAGCCAGACTGATAGTGCTCCAAGACCGTACCCAATAAACATCTGCTAAATAAGAACCCTAGCAGTCTGGTTACTGCATTTTGCTTGGATCACCTTCATACAACAGTGCTACTGACGTTGGGAAGACTATGGGGCATGAGAACTGTACACTAGTGCTAGTGTGGTCGATACAATAGCAGAATTCACGTGTTTAATTCTTTTTTGGACAAAGAAGTTTCGTATATTTGTGGATAAGAATAGATCGGTCTTCTTCAAGATGTATTAGGTCAGTAGTAGCGCATGTGATTCGATACCCTAGCGTACATTAGTAGTATTATTCTTTGTGCTTGTTTCCAAAGAATCTACAATACTCTCAAATCAATCTTCGAGAGAGATTACCCGATGAACGTAACTTGACTCAAATGGATTAGTAGTGATCTTAAAAGATATGAGTGGACTATTGCTTTATCAACGGTCATGCATTTCTCACTGAAGTGGGCTCTTTGGCAGGGCGAGCTATGAGAAGATTTACGACTTGTTCGATATCAAGCGTGCAGAGACTGAAATGCCTAAGTAGAGAGAGCTTTACTGTCTTAACAGAGGTTGTCTTAACAGAGCTTTATATCTCCATGGCTCACAATGATCATCACCGGCATGGATGAAGTAGAGACAACTATACCTCGAGGAACGACAGATAATGAATAGTTTCACATAGATTGTGTCAGGTAGGAGCAGAAGTTCTCAGGCTGAACTCTACGACTAGACCATAGTACACACTAACTCAAGAAGTCCTATCACCCATCAAGCTTCCGCTCCAAACATAGCAAACGGCTATAAGATGAAAGCAAAAATTAATAGAATGTAGTATATCTAACGCAAGTTTTCGCACATACGTAGTATTTCGCTTTCTTTAATTTGCACCCAATCTCATCTACAGACCCACCTGGAGAGCTTGAATGGAAAAGTGGACTGCCCTTAGATCTTGGCCAGAGAAGAATTGGATCCCAGCTTAGACAGAAAATCAAATTTATATCCCTTAATTTTCTTGTGATACCCAATCACTCAGCGTAGTTGGTGCTCTTACATCACCGCTAGTCTGCCTCCAATGAACGGCATATCATAAGCTTTTGGATTATTAGCGTCGAGATACATATTGAAAAGTTTTTTCTATGGTTGTCTTCCCAAAAAAACTTCTCAAGTGAAGTATCTCAGGTTATATCGTACAACACCACCAGCACACCTCAATCTCTGAAAAACAATAGCTTTAAAACCATCTAGTTTTTTTGAAAAACATTCAATATCTTCAAGCACAGATGCCTACTTCAGAAATTTTCGGAATCTCTAAATACCAGCTCAAAAGCTTTCCATGTGCGATACTACGAAGAAGATAGTCTACCTAAAATTGCCTCGCAGTGTCTAGTGATTCTCTGATCTACATAGTGACGCCCCCGCACTCCGCTAGCCTCACTACATAGACTAATAGGTACTTCTTATTCCTACATTATTAACGCTATCGAGAGAAAAACAAATATAAATAGTATAGAACGATTAGATGAGCCAGGGTCAACAACTAAAGTTACATTCGATTCAGTCGTTCGTGGACGCGTCATTTTTCACCCACTTGTCTCAGAAAAAGCTAACTGAATACAAGTTGGATGCTGCACCCCAAGATATACACGGATTTATGCCTCGGGCCACGAAATTGCATAAATTCATTGATAAGCCAGTGATAAATCTTGACTATAATTGTTTTGGTCGTGGAACGAGTGATGCACTAACAAGTGTAGTAGACGGTCGTTTGTACAATGTGAATACAATAGAAGAGTTCAAAGCACTAGATAAGAAACAGCTACTCTATGACTGGGGCCAGGAGCTTCTTCTGGGAATCAAGAAAGGCAAAGTCGATGAAAAATTTTATCTTATATCTTTTTCGGACTTGAAAAAGTACCGGTTTTACTACTGGCTTGCGTTCCCGATCATCCACACCCCTTGGATTGTTGAGGGCTCGACCACGGATCCCGATTGCCCAGCGGAACTTGAAGAACACTTCGAAAAAAGCAACGTTGAATTTTTCCAGATCAAAAACGACCAACCTGGTCTCACTATTAAAACAAAAGACTTCTCTCCCACTGGCCTGTTTGTCTATGTAGACACCTGTCTTAGCAAAGATGGCCACCCTTCAATTCAGCTCAAGAACTATCTCTCGCTTCTTGCATTCGAGGGCTTCAAGAAGATCAATCTCATTATTTTGAGAAAAAACAAGCTCAGCACAGGGTTTGAGCTAGAGCTTGATCATAATTTCGACCCCCAAAGCGAGCCTCTAATTACAGGATGGGAGCGAACAGCACAGGGAAAACTCGGGCCAAAAATGGCCGACTTGGGCTCTCTCATAGACCCCCATAGTTTGGCAGACCAAGCAGTGGACTTAAACCTCAATCTCATGAAATGGAGGGTCGCTCCCCAACTCAATTTGGATATCATCAAACTGCAAAAAGTTCTTTTGCTAGGAGCCGGCACTTTGGGCAGTTATGTTTCCCGAGCCTTGATGGGGTGGGGAGTGCGAGAAATAAACTTCATCGATAACGGGCGGGTCTCCTATCTGAACCCTGTAAGACAACCGTTGTTTACTTTCAAAGACTGTTTTGCCGACTCGAACCGAGGCTTGCCAAAAGCTACTCGAGCCAGCGAGGCTCTTAAGGAAATATTTCCGGGAGTGGCACTGACAGGGTATAATATGGAGGTGCCGATGATCGGGCATCCTGTGAGCGCGTCTTCTGAACGAGACGTGAAACAGAACTTCGAAACTCTAGAAACACTTTTTGCCGAGCACGATGCCATATTTCTCTTGATGGACTCGCGCGAGTCCAGGTGGCTCCCCACGCTCATGGGCGCAGCGATGAACAAAACCGTGATCAACGCTGCGCTCGGTTTCGATAGTTATTTGGTTTTGCGACACAGCCCCCATGACATGGAGGACCGCTTGGGATGCTACTACTGTAACGATGTGGTGGCGCCCACAGACTCACTTTCGGACCGCAGCTTGGACCAGATGTGCACCGTGACACGCCCTGGAGGCGCACTATTGGCATCCTCTTTGGCTGTGGAGGTGTTTGTGTCGTTGCTTCAGCACGAAGTACAGAACAAGGCGCCTCATAATGGAACTTCCGCAATCGGGGAAGTGCCGCACCAGATACGGGGATTTTTACACAACTTCACACAAACCAAGCTCACTACTCCTGCTTACCAGCACTGTTCCGCGTGCTGTGAAGCTGTTATACAGAAGTTTAGGGAGGAAAAGTGGGAATTTGTCAAGAGATGTTTGAACAGTTCAGAGTACTTAGAGCTGGTGAGTGGTCTCACAAGAGTACAGGAGGAGGCCGAGAGAGCTGCAGCAGAGATGATGGAGGATTTGTCGTTTACAGACGAAGAGCATGAGGGGTAAAGGGCCTGTCTCGGTTGAAAGGATCTGCTGAAAAAAATGTGTGGTTTCAGTTGATGGATGTTATTTATTAATGGATGTTTGGGAAGCACTGGTGCGTCGCGTGTCAGGCTTGGTTACGGTGTTGGTCACGTGATGTGCTGGGAATCAGGACACGAAAGGATAGTGATCGCCGAAACCTGGGACTCGCCTACTATCAAATCTGGGGCTGCTATTATTGGAATTACCCAAAGAGTTTTTTACGGATATTACGCTTGGTTGGCATGGTCTCCTAATGCTATTTGCAGTGCATACCATGAAAGAGTCAAGCGCGTCTCGACCTACGATTAGTCAATACAATCAAAGTAAAACAACAACAGTTTTCTTCAAAACATATAATCAAGTATTTAATTCTCTTTAAACAACATCTCTCCGAACTTCTCGCCCACTCATTCTCCCAAAAAACGTACCCAAACACGACTTATACAAAACCAAGATCATCCTGCATACAACACTCACATCAACAAACACTCTTCCTAGTACCATAAGTTACACTTTCACAAACTCAAACATCAGGCCATGGACTCCGCCCCGCGTGGCACAGACACCTCCCACGTGAATAAAAAGAGGGTTGTCACACTAAAACCGCTGTTTCATCTCGATTCCACCAAGGCTCCTCCCACCAGTCCCAGCCAAGTAAAACCGGTGCTGCTAAGCGAGATCCTGGACGTTTCTACACAGCAGGCTTTGGTCATAAAGGACCTAATCTTCGCGCTTTTGGGATACGAGGGCAATTATGTGCGCTACAGTGAACGGTACCAGCGAGATTTGCTCCGAGATCGCATCCGGGGCCCCGACTATAAGGTGGCCGCTCCACTTGATGTGAGCTTAAAAACAGTAACCAAGAAATTGCTTCGATACGGCAAATTTTATGTCGGATTGCAAAACTTCTCGCAAATATACAATATGCTGCACTTTGGGAGGGTCAACCAGCGACTATGCTGTGAAATACACCGCGTTTTGCGCCAGTTCCGCCTGCTGGTAATGTCGTTTGAGCGTGCTTTCCACGAGAGCGCGTTTTGCTCGCTCACTGCGATGGATAACGAGCTCCAGAACTCGTGCGGGAGCGCCTTGAAGCACTTGTACGAGATCACGTGCACGATCCACGAACAAACCGAGCAGAAAACGCCCCAATTCCAGACCTCCATGTCAGTATTACTGGCGATAAGTGGTGATGTTGCAGGCCGAGATCCGAGGTTTGACACCTTCCTCGATTCCATCCGAACAGACGTCAATTCGGGCGCCAATGTCTCTTCTGACCCCAATGCGTTTGGTGTCTGTAAAGGAGGTCTAGTTTTGCGGATAATCGAAAGCAGAATATCGCAATTTGAGGGAGATATAAAGGCTTGTGCATTTCTTACTCAGGTATTTGACGCTGTGAGTGCTGACTACGTATCGCTGCTTAACACGTGGCTTTCTGAGGGAGAGGTCGACGATCAATTCCACGAGTTTTTGGTAAAGAAGAACGACCTTCCTAAGAACATCTTCTACTCGAACGTGGAACGATATTGGGAAGAGCTTTTCGTGATAAAAGTCGACGGGGTTATCGACAGGTTTTTGGATAAGGATCTCCAGGCAAAAGTGCTTGCCACGGGGAAGTTCTTGAATATCTTCAAGCGTTGTGTTGGAAGCGCAAGTTTGAAGGGGTTTCCTGATACTGTGTCCACGGTGGCATGTCCCAGCCAAATCACCAGTTTGAGCGCCCAAGACTTGAATTATAAGATTCTACAGTTCTACGACCGCGCCAACAACCTCCTTCTAAAGTTGCTCTTCAAAGGTTATCATTTCGGCGAGATCCTCACGTGCCTACATGGATCGTACCTTCTCAACGACTCGTCTAATATTGACAAATTCCTCGACAAAACGCTCCATGAGTTGGGCCGAAGCAAGGCCGCGGCTTCTACCGTCACGCTCACCGATACTTTCAATGATCTTCTTGGAATGGGAAACGATACCAAAAACCGAAGTACCAACGAATTGCTCACTGTCCACTCTCAGATCTCGGCCATGCTCCGCACGTTCCAAACATTCAGCATCGACTCCAACAATTTCTACGATCTTTCTGAAGAAATCATCAGCATTCGCTCTTTCGATGCTGCTCACGCTGCTACTGGAGACGAACAGGCATCCAGTGCCATCAAACGTCTTGTGAGCCAGTCTTTGAAACAAGGTTCTGTTGAATCAGGAAACACTAACGCGGAGGACACCGAGAAAAGCCGCGTGATCGCCGCGGTCAACATCGACTGCGAGTTGCCGTTTCCGATCAACTTAGTCATCAGCGAAAACTATGTGTTTGAGTTCCAGCTCGCGTTCAAACTCCAGATGATTCTCAAATACGCAAACAAAGTCATTGACGCCGCGTGGCGCGACACCATGTACTCGACCGTCTGGAACTACAAGCACTTTTCGAGCCCTTTGAAAAAATTAGTTTTGAGAAGCCGGGTGTTGATCCATCGGATGAAGAACTTTGTCACCGAGCTCCAGAACTACGTGGACCATTTTGTGATCGAAGCAAACTATAGCCAACTCAAACAATCGCTCGGAGTCATATCTGCTTCTCTAGACAAGCCGCGGCCCGCATCGCGCGTCACCAGATCCAGTTCCCCGTTCAAAGAACAACCACTTTCCAAAGCTGGCAACAAAAACAGCATTTTTGACGAAAAGATCAAAAGCACAGCGCACAGACAGGTGTCTAGTGCCAGATTTGGACAGGAGGCAGAGAACCCGGATGTGTATGATTTGAGCCATAGCATAGGCACCTACTTGAGTGACATCTTGCGTGACTCCATGATCACCAAGAGCCAATTGCTTTTTCGTTTACGGTCGTCCTTGGCAATAGTGACAGAGTATACCCAAATCACCAGCCGGCTTAAGAAGACCTTGATTCTGACAGATACAGAGCTTTTAGAGGCGTTTGCACGTGACTATCCAGGGAAGTTCGACCTGATCGAGATCAACGAGACGCTTGTAAATAATAGGATTGCGGGGCTCAACAACGTGATCACAAGGTTCTGGACGGATTTCAATTCTTCATTGCAAGGGTTCACCGAGGACTTGAGAGCGACGAGCACTGAGAATGCGTTGTTTTCTGCTCTTGGCAACAAGTTGGCGGTGATTTAGTAAATTTCTGGTCATCATTTCACTGAACATATAGCTGATTTGGTCTGTAGACCTCCAGATTATAAGCGGCCGGGGACTTCTAAGGGATAGGGCTTTTGACTGTTCTTCAATGATACGCACTATTTATCGAGTTACTTGATGATTGTCCTGTTCAAAATAACAGAACGGAGCACGCTGGGCTACAAACGCATACGCTGATACAAAGACTTGGAACCTTATTAGCAAGTAAGATGCATACGGTTTCATCAGATGTCCGTCTTTAATAAGTGCTGTTTGTGGTGGTAAGAGGGGCCAGACTTGCTGTACATTGACCCACATTGCTTTTTGACTCATTGATTAGATTCGCCCGCCATTTTCAAAAAAAGTTGTCCACTGTAAGAGTAGATACTTGGATGATGGTAGCTGGCTCTTACAGAAATTGAGAGGTCTGGATATGCCGAGCTATATTAAGGTTATACCGAGCTATAATAAGGTTATACCCATCTGGGCCAGGTAAAAGGTATAAGGGATACAGGGAACTTATTTCTCATAAAACATGGCAGAATATCCAAACAACCAGAGATCAAAAGATTCCCTCAAAAAAGCGACATACACTTTAAATGTAAATATCTCTACGAGGCGTTATCTAGTCTTCTCACCTTTAGATACGTCAAGCAGACATCATTTCGAAATACCAACGAGGCCCCATAGCTTTGCAATCTCCACGTTTGATCGATAGTGAGTATCTTCCCGAATCTATATGATCAGCTCCTAAAATCCACCTTTGCTTCACCACACTCTTCCCTTACACCCTAAGCATTCTAAATCCTCTCTTCGATGACTCACACACCTGAAACACCAAACTATAACTGCGGCTCATCTACCGCCGCCTCGCTCAATTCCTTTATGAGAGCCTCGGTCTTGTCATCGTCGTATACCTGAAACCCTCCCTCCTTGGTCACCGAGGCCAATTGCGCGTTCTTACTGTCCAACTTCTCCTCCATGACCTGCTTCAAAATCTTCAACGCCAAAAGCTCGGCCTCCTTCAACGTCAAAGATTTGTGATACTCGTTTTGCAATTCGGTTTGCGCCCCCTCGGACCCAGAACCAATCGCTTTAGCATCGTACCTGTAAAACGTTCCCGAGGGCTCCGCATGGTATAATTGCGGCCCTTTTTCGTCAATTCCCGCAATCAACAAAGCCACACCAAACGGCCGCGACATCAATCTCTTTTCGCCCGAGGCACCTTCGCCAAAACGTAACGCCAAGTCACATACAGACTGCGTCAAGCTCTCCACCTGCATTTCCTCGTCATAATACAAGTTATGTGTCAAGGAGGATACGCGTGCGTGATCAATCATGGATCTGGCATCGGCGGTTAATCCCGACATGGCACATCCAATGTGCTTGTCGATTTCGACGATTTTCTCGATTGATGACAGCTCCAAAAGCGACAGCGTGACTCTCTTTTCGACACCTAAAATGACACCTTCCGACGTGGAAATGCCTATAGCAGTCGATCCCAATTTGATGGCCTCGAGCGAGTACTCCACCTGGAAAAGACGACCCTCGGGAGAGAACGTCGATACGCCTCTATCGTACTCGGACCTAGTCAAGAACATTTTGTTTCAGAGTTTTTCGAATCTTATGATAATCGTTCTGTGATTTATCCTGCTCGGTTGGGATCGGGATTGAAGTTGCAGACAAGAGTATAGTGGTATAGGTATTGCCTGTTTGCCTCCAGACTACAGGTTACGGAGTAAGTATGTGAGAATTGAGTGAAGCGGTGAGCAGTGAGATCGAGGTTGGAGGTGGCGGGCAGCACGGTCACGTGACTAAATAGAAGGTGTGTTTGAGCAGGGCGAACCGATGGTTGGAATGACGAAGGAATTTGAATTTGATATGTTTTGATCAATGTTGAAGATATTAGGATTTGGGGAAATGGCTGAGTTCTTGTGCCCTTGGCGGGGCGTACATAGTCGTGTGGGGTGCCATTATCATAGTAATAACTGAGTAGGGCGATACCTTAAAAGTTCCTGACTCCGACTAAAACTCCCACAAAAAAGTCGTTTTTGCCGAATTTTAAAATTCTTTAGAACGAAAGAATCAATCTCTATGCATTCAACTAAACATCTTACTTGTAAACTAGGACATTTAAGTGTATATATGCATGCTCAATAAAGAGAATTGCAAATTAGCTTGCATAGGCTGCGAAATGACAAACGAAGTCCGAGAGTATGATACTTACTCAAGAGAACTGAAGAATTGGCAATAAAGCGGGGTTTCCGAGATCTCTAAGAATTCTTGACTTATTATTTCGGCCCGATCGAAGCCGATTTTTGAGCCGGTCACTGTTTACTTGTGAAGATTTGAGCATTGTACAGGTCAACTAATAGTGTTTAAGTGTACACCATTTGCAGCGAAATAGCCAAAGATGAACCCCGGTAATTAATCTGAAAGATTGAAAAAAGAAGATTGCATTGATTCCAGAGAATTGAATCATTTCACAAAAGGAGGTGGACATTAAAGAGAAACCATTGAGGCACAAGCGTGAGATGAGACCTCTAATTCCCTCTCCGTCTTGCAATCCAAGAGTAATACGAAGTGTTGAGATGAAAGATTATAGTTCCCATTTTAAAAGTAATATGACATGGGATTAGACAAGAAATGGCAACTTTGCATTTCATACAGCATTGGCCGGGACGCTTCACGCGACTCAAACCCAAATGCTACTCTACGGAAACGTTCAGTGCTATTGTTCGCCTATCAAAGAGATTGTCTGTTATTGAGACTTTCGTCTGGTAAGATCAAAGTTAGTCATCAAAGCAAGGAGATGAGTATGATACAAATTGTGGGTGATTCAGTAAAATATGATGGTTGCCACCTTTCACTCAAGACTCAGGAAAAATGAAATAGAGTCTTTAAAATTATCTACTATATCGTTTATTTTATTAATCTTTTCCTTAGAAAAACTTTACTTGATTTTTGTTGATAGATGTATGATCTTCTTTTAGAAAACTTTCGACTTATTCATGACTTCAGGTTGATTTTAAAATAGTGGATACCCGCCCATGGACGCGAGATCACAGAATTCACTCGTGCGGATCCATTCAACTCAACTTGAGGTTTTAGGTACACCAAAGCCAAGCTGCGTTATAAGCTTTAGTTTCATGAAGCAACACTCGATTGACTGGCATAAAAATCCAATACTTATTATCAGATCGCTTTCACCGTAATCCTTTGGCGCAGACAGAGCCACTACGCGTCTGAGGTAGTACGAGCCTCGTAGCTATCAACAGGAATATATTCGAAATATGCAAGAAACATGATGGCAGCCATGAGTAATGAATAAATGACATGCCCGCAATGAAGCATACTGGAAATCCATCATAATAGACCACCGAAGTGGAAACTAGGCACTGTTGAAACAATGAACGTGCGTCGAACCACTAATTCAACGCATGGTCAAGCACAGAGAGCATAGTACTTATGAAAGCACCATATTAAGTAGTACCTTACCAACCTTTGATGATACCAGCATGAAGAACCCCAACATCAATGCCACCCCTGTTAGCACCACTCACCGCCAATCATTCTATCCAACATTATGCCACCCTTACATCTTATACACTTTCGTGTCTCCGCCTCTCAAGCCCTTCTTATAGCGGTACGCCAAGAAAACCAAAGCGAGCCCGACGCATCCCCAGACCAAGTATGTGTAGTTTTCCGTGACATGGTCCATATACACAGCCACCAACGGAGCCGGGGTAGCCCCCACCAGAGCCTTGTGCACCACTACCTCCCACACGGGCTCGTCGCCTTTCAAGGGCATATTGTTGATTTTGTCCAAGAGCTCAAACCCGTCTATAAGCTGGCCAAAAGCCACATATTTGCCATCAAAAAAGGGCGCAGACTCTCCCACAGTGATAAAAAACAGGCACGCGTTGGTATCGCCGCCCGTGCCGGCCAACGAAATCCGCCCCTTCCTTGTGTGCTTGATTTCAAAGCTTTCCTGTTTGAACTTCTCGTAGGGAAGCACCTGGTACTGCTTGAACCCCTTACGTCCGTGGTGCCCACCCTGGAACATCACGTCCTTAGCAACTCTATGTATAAGCGACTGCGAGTACCCGCCAACCTCCATTTTCGCAGTATTGACAAAAAAGTTGGTGGTCACGGGCAAACGCTCGCCAAAAAGCGCAAACTTGAGCTGGCCCCAATCTTCATAATCCTCGGTGCTCTTATACACCCGAATATCGAAATACACGAACTCGGTGACTTTCGGGTCGCCGATCACATGCTTTTCCTCCTCAGGAGTAAGCCGTAAATTCGACACGGCGGCGGTCACCACAAGCGCCAGCAAAAACACGCTCTGGAACAATCTCAACGGGTTCATCTTGGCTAAAAAATTTACTTGAACCAAAGACCCTAATGAAAAATTGGCAGCTGGAAGATTCACGAGTCCAAATTACGTTGCAAGCAAAGGGAAGGGGAAAACGTTACGAGAAGGAAGAAAAGAACACGTAGACGCGCCGCTCACAGCCATGCATTCACGGCGGAGAACCCAGGCATAAATTCCTTGCAATTGCGGCGCCCGTGTTTATTGGTCTGTGTGAAGTCTACACACGCGGAGCTGCACGGCGGCTCATAACCCAGATCTTGAAATAAAGAATTTGAGATATTCTTCAAGAGGTGGTAACAGAGGGTCAGAGAGAGGAAGGCGGCTTTTGGTTTTGGATTTGAAGAGGGAAACGACAATGGAGAAGTAATCTGTTGATCCGCGACCTTTTGTGACGTAGATGTTTTGGGATATCTTTTGTAAATTTCCAGCTCGGAATGAGATTCGGAATGAGCGGCGCGAGGTGGAGGGCATAGAAAAAGGCACATTTTCTTGGCGGGTAACGAGTAGGACAGAAGAGTCAAGAGAGATCTTCTCTGGGAATAGGCATACACGCAATCTGCAACGACGATGTCCCTGTCTGTGCTGTCAGTAATCAATCAAAAACCAAAAGTGGCTTGCCTCATAATAATATATATGGGCATACACACACATTCCTCACCTGGCCTAGATTAGACAGTACATTGCTGGTAGCATCATGACTAGGTTTACTCAGCAATATCAGTCAAGTCTTATCAGCCAAAGGTCTATTTTATCATCAGTGGAGACCAGTGGAATCTTAGAAGTATACCAAGAACGCTATCTTGCCAATGCTTCAGCAGATGGTAAAGTATCAGTCAGATCTGACGCAAGACCTTCACGTACGCACTCTCGACTGCACACCATTAATTGGCTTGGGTCGGGCAACCTCTCAAATTCTTGGGCCCTGGCTTCCGGCCTTTGATCACCTGATCCTCCCGGCCAGATAAGCCGCTGGCGCAGTGGCCCGATCCGAGTTTAATTAAATTGTCACAACGCTTTGTAAAGCTGCTGACTCTTTTTACGATAAGACTTGAGAGCATTTGATAGAATTTGGCCATTGTTTTCACAGTAATCACATGTTTGTTCTTCTTCTTGGCAAGGCTATCTGATGCTTCCTATAATAATCAACAGTGTTTGAGCTGGACTTGGTTGTTCTTCTTGGAATGATAGGACTGTTCATCTCAGCCGCTTATATGTCAACTGCAAGAGTCCTTCCAGTTTCATCTGTGAATTCTCCAATGCTTTACTTTTCAATCTTGATTCTGAGTCGAGAGGGTGATTGATGGACCAAAAGTTGGCAGAACCAATTAGTACCGTGGGCTACATGGGCAATTTGATACTGCCCTGTGCAATATATGTGGACTTACAAAATTTGACCAACGGCACCTCTTCGCGTGGAGCAAGATTCCTCATTATGTCTCACGTAGGGAAGATTTAGAAGAAAAGATATCTTTGTTACTGGTGAAGGTGCCATATCCTGGTAATACCCAAGACATACACCATTCGTATACGCACATTCTGACCGCTCCCTTTGATAATCCTAACAATAGCCTAAAACGAGGCTATGCACAGCACCTCATTGTGCATAATGATACCTTGTGAAACTGTGCCATCAACCCCATAATTTTTTTCGAAACGAACCATTCCTTTTTTTCTGAGTCATTCAGGAAGAGCCTTGCTAAGCTACTTAGCTGACTACATTGAACAATAATGCAAGACTTATACGATGAATATGTGGGTCTTGTAACAAAAATGAAGTTGAAGAGCAGTGCTTTGGGATTTTTGTGAAATGCGTCTGACAGTACATTTGCGATTATTTAAACAGGAGGGGCCCACAACTAGTTGTACCGTGCATCCCCATGGGTGGATCAAGTAAGTACTGTGAAGTGATGACTGATGAAATACCGATAAGCTACCTTTGAATACGTCGATGGAATGCTTTCACAAAGGGCCTAGCAAATTACCTGAAACCACAAGAAGCACAAGCAGTGTCTCATTACACCTACGTTCTATCTCTAGCTGAGTATACTCTAGCAACCTCAAGGCAAATCTAAGCCTTTGGTGCCAACTCGACAATCTTCTCGGCAGCAGGGTCTAAGTCCTCGAAGGCGTACAACTTCAAGCCAGAGTTGTCGATCAACTCTTTGGCTTGCTTCATGTTGGTACCCTGCAATCTAACCACGACAGGGATGTCCAACTTGAAGTTCTTAGTGGCAGCAATCAAACCCTCGGCGACGTAGTCACATCTGACAATACCTCCGAAAATATTGACGAAGATACCGTTGACCTTCTTGTCGGACAAGATCAACTGGAACGCCTTCTCGATCGTTTGGGGTGTGGCAGTTCCACCACAGTCCAAGAAGTTGGCGGGCTCTCCACCGTACAACTTGATGATGTCCATGGTGGCCATGGCCAAACCAGCACCGTTAACGATGTTGGCAATGTTTCCGTCCAATTTGATAAAGTTCAAGCCGTACTTGGAAGCCTCCATCTCCTCTGGGTCCTCCTGAGTGGGGTCTCTCCACGAGAACACGTCCTTCTGTCTGAACTCGGCGTTGTCGTCAAAGCCCAACTTGGCGTCCATAGCCAACACCTGGTGGTCTGGGGTCTCGGACAAGGGGTTAATCTCGACCTGGGTGCAGTCCTTCTCGATGAAAACACGATACAAGTTTTGCACGGCCTTGGCGGCGGCAGGGATCGCCTCCTTGGTGTAGCCCAACTCGGAGGCAATGTCGGTGGCCAAAGAATCGGTGACGCCCGCGTTCAAGTCAACGGAAAAAGTCTTGATCGCATTAGGGTCTTTTGCAGCAACACCCTCAATGTCCATACCACCCTGCGCGGACGCGACAATCATGGGCTTCTGCGTCGCGCGGTCCATCAAAATGGCCAAGTAGGCCTCCGTGAGCGCGTCTCTTCTCTCCACGACAAACACCGCGGTCACCTCTTTTCCGGCCGCACCAGTTTGTTTCGTGATGATTTTGTGGTTCAACATTTTTTCCGCGAGATCCTTGGCCTCCTCAGGGGACGAAATCAATTTCACACCACCTTGGAATCCATTGTCAAAATGTCCCTTTCCTCTTCCACCGGTCAACGCCTGTGCCTTGATCACCAACTCGTTGGTGCCCAATTTTTTGGCGGCGTCAAAAGCAGCTTGAGGCGTGGTGGCGGCGTATCCCTTAGGCACGCCCACACCGTAGGACTCGAGGAGAGCCGCGGAGCGGTATTCGTGCAAAGACAAAAGTCTTTTTTGCACAACCTGGGGTGTTAGTACAAATTAGGGAGGAATTGGGCGGGTGAATTTTCTGTCGTTATTGCAGCCATTGATGTTTGGGCGAGTTTTGGTGATGCCTGCGATGGTCAATGAAGTTGAAGGGACATTTTTGTGAATTTCCCTTGGTTCCGGAAATGCAGCCCCCTCGAACTCTCGACATCTCTGTTCCAATGAGCTATCAAACCGTGATAAATGAAGTCACAGAAAACCGGCGGCTGATTTGCCCCTTTTTGTCAATTTACAACATTGATCACACAAGACAATCTTTTAAAACACCCACCCAAGCATGTAATATTCGTCGGAACGAAAAACAACATCTGTCTCCATCGGCAATGTCCGGGATCGCAACAAAGACAGAAAACTATACTCGACTGCCCTCTCGCCTATCTTATGCGAATACAAAAAAACAACATACTCTTGAAGCACAGGTGACTCTGGACAACATGATGCTTTTCTAATAATAAACCGGTTGTTGACCTGGAGAATACAAGAAGATGAAAAAGCCGAGGAAGGTTTTCGGGCGAGACAGGCCGCGCACTAAAACGGGTTTCGCGGCAGATGCCAACTATCTGTGCAGCTGTCGCGCGGTGCCTCGGACACGTCTGGTCCTTGGTTTGTTAGGCCAATGAGATTCCCGGAGGAAGTAGGGTGCGAGCCGGGAATTATGTGCATGACAATGATTGAAGAGGAGAATGAAAGGAAAGTTCTCTTCGGGCAACTGCCTTTGGAGCTGAGGTGATTTTCACTCTGACAAAAAGTTTTGGTTCGAGGGAGAGTTTTCTGATTTTTTTTTTCATCTTTCGGTTGTCTCCTTGAAATTGATTGCTGTGTGGCCTCTACATGGCCCTGCTCCCGGAAGACCACGTTAGTGCGAACTGCGAAGCCCGGCCCACATAGGGCGGGGTTTTGGATAGGCTGCCAACGTTGTTGAGATGGCCCAAGACCGCTCGGAAAAAGAATTCTGAAGTATATTGGGAAAATCTTTTTTCTGATTTCCTTTCTTTTTTGGATTCAGAGTTATGTGCCTGAAACTGGCCTTGCTCGAAATTGTTTTGTCAATCTGACTTCTCTCGGCTCTTTGGTGCATGAAACATGGCAATGCCGAGTTTATTAATTTCGATTTGCCATGGCCTAGCATCACAGCCGAGATCAAAGCACATTTTGTGTACAAGCGTAATTTCAAACCGAATTGAACCGGCAGCTCGAGTGACCGAAATTCTGGCTGTGGTTTTTTTTCTTTCTAAATACAGAGGAGCGCCGTGCTAATTGCTTGTCATTGAGGGCCCTCACTCTGAGTTAGACAGGCCTTTGCATTACTTTGTCGATCTTGCCTAAATGGAACTACTTTATGTGATACTGCACCAAAGTTGAAAAGTCTGATTTGACCCAAAAGGAATGTTTCGTTGAGGCTTTGAAACAAGGCAATGCTGGTCTAACTCATCCGAATGTCACAAGATTAAGAGAACACTAGATTGAAGAACTGCGTCCAGCTCAAACGAGAAAAAAAGAGAGAACATGGAGGTGAGAGGCTGAAACAGGAGGACAAGGGATTCATGAGAAGCCTCGCCTTCTTTGCGCTTAGGTGGCAGTTCGTATCAAGTTGTTTCTAAATTTGGGCTCACGATGGTAAGGAGTGGGGGTTGCTAGTCAATAAGTGCTTCCTTTACTCAGCGATACCGATTCTAATCCAGAAGAAACTGTATAATCTCTTAAACTTTGAAGACGCTTTTGAAAAATTAGAAATGGGGTTCGAAAACTGCTCAAAGTATGTCAAGAAGCCATCAGAAACAACGGTTGCGAAACTCTCATAATTCGTGTCGAGCAGATGCAATCCAAACGGTAAAAGCACCCACCATTGGGAAAGTAGAGACCAAAAATCATCTTTGTTATTGAGTGACACATTAACTCAACGGCTCTGTTTCTCAAATATACAAAATGTTAAGAAGAGAATGGAATTGTGTCAAAATACATCTGAGTCGAAAGTGCCTCTTGCTATATGTACGAGCTATTGAGTGCGGCACCGCACGAGTAGGAACCAATCGAAACTTCACTCTTTCATACATATGACTTCTAGTACACTCGAGCTTTTTATTTTTCCAAAGTTGAGCTTATCATAAAAGCCAAGAAGCTCTTCACCTTTCACAACCTTTGATCGATTAATTTCTTACAGGCTCTCCCCCTGGACCTCCCGTATCTCTCCTCCCTCTCTCACCATTTTCGCACCCTAAGATAATAGACTGCACAAATGACTGAGATGGCCATCTCCATACTTTAGTTTCTTTCTAGACAATGAACTCCCGTGTAAGGCCAGGCCATGGCGGCTATGACTCCGAGTCCGAGGAAGACTATCTTGGATCCGTGCTTTCACAAAGAAAGTCCAATTTTGAAGTCGAAAGCGATGACGATTACTCGTCGCTTTCATTTGGAGCTCTAAGTTCTGCGCAGAAGAAGCTCATGGAGCAAGATAAGAAATCTAGAGGCCCATCAAAGGAGAAGAAAGCGTCAAAAAAATCGAAACAAAACGAGGATTCTGACATCTCTGATAGCGGCGATTCGAGCGAACTGCAAAGCGAAGACGAAGCTCCCCAAAAATTCTCTTCCAGGCCACCCCAGAAAAAGAACGCAGTGCAGCATAGAAAGAACAAGCATGCACCCTCTGAGTCGAGCTCTAAGCGGCCCGTTTCGAGGATAAGAGAGATCCCAGGGCTAAAAACACCCAAAGATAGTACTCTTTACACTGATATACGCTTTGACGCCGCGTACGGAAAGGCGGACTGGAACCGGATAAGAAAAGACTACGCGTTTTTGGATGAATATCGAGAAAATGAAATCAAAGAGATGCAGAAAACACTCAAAAACAAGAAAGTTATGCTGAATTTGTCCCACCGAGAAGCCGACGACCTCCAGTTCGAGATGCAGTCGCTAAAATCCCGGTTGGACACGTTGAAAAACCGAGATTTGGCTAACAACATCATCAGTGGGCACAAAAAAGAGCAAATGGCTAAGATGAGAACAGGCGAACAGGTGAATCCGTACTTCTTGAAGAGATCTGAGCAGCGAAAGATGGTCCAGAAGGCGAAGTTTGAGAGTATGCGCCTGGGGCAGCGCGAGAAGGTCATGGAGAGAAAGAGAAAGAGAAGATTGGGAAAAGAGTTCAAGCAGCTCGAGTTCCGCAACCCGCAGTAAGCCAGGCAATGTTTTGGTATGGTCTTTGTTATTCCATGGTGAAAAACTTTCTCAGCAGGTCAAGTGGTGACAAATCACCAGGTGGCTGCCCATGGCCGGTATATATACAGTGGAAGGCCATCAACGCCGGTTTCGAAGACAGGCCCAGTACACGGAAACCACAGAATCAAAATCAGAACCAAAATGAGAACCAGAATCATAACCACAGATTCCCTAGGCCTTCTTCGTAGCGTTCTCCTGTGTCACCCAGTCCTCCCACGACCCAATGTAGTTTCCCCGCTTCGTGTACCCAAAAGAATTAGCCAACTCCTCGGCGGCCGTCAGGCGCACCCCGCCCAAACAGTAGAACACCAACTCCTGGTCCTTTGTTGGCTTTGCAAACCCAAAGCTCTCCTCAAACTCCTCCTCGGACAAGTCAAAAGCACCCGGCGACGACTTGAACGGCACATTCAAAGCGCCTGGAATGTGCCCCTCCTTGAACTCAGCCGGCTCTCTCACATCAATAAGCAAAGAATCCGCTGGTCCGGTGGTCGAGCGCTGTGCGAGTTGTTTCACATCGTTGTACTTAAACTCCTTGGCTGCATTTTGCGTCAACACGCTATATTTTCTGAAACTACGGCCAAATCTATGAAGACTGGTGGCCTTGAAGCCTGCTTCGGGGTACCCATAAGCCTGTGGGAAAGATCCGGTTTTCGCCGGGGCAGTAACAAAGGATCTGGCGGTGACATCATTAGCCACCCGGCGAAAACCGGGACGCAACGCGCCGGTAGCACGTGCAATGGAAGGCGTCTTGAAGAATCGCAACATCTTATATATAGAAAAACTGCTCTGTTTTCAATAATTAGTGTAGACCACAAGTGTGCTGGTTTTTGCTGGTCTGTCTTGTGCTAAGCGTGCGAGTGTTGAGGAAAGAAAGAGGGGCGAAAAGATAGGAAGGACTCGCGAGGACCGCGACATTATGCAGAGGTTTAGCCTGACGGCTGCGTGCAGGACAAACGTTAGTCTTATTAGAAGAGTAGATCGAGTTTGCGTATTTTTGAAGAGGCGAGTAGATTTTTTTCAAAGAAAAGGGAGTAATGGGTGCGGGGTCTGTAGGGTTTTGTGTGGCATCTGTGGTGATGATAATGATGATGATAATGACGATGATGATGTTGTTTTGGTAGCTCCTAGTAGATCATCATTTATTACGTGTGACAGAATGCAGTACAGAGAGATCTGCTAATAACTTTTCTGATCATGATATTCAAAGATCACAGGTTTTGCAATGCAAGACACCTTTGGTGTGCGAGATTATCCTGATGCTTAGGAACTGTTCGTATGAGCAGATGCACTCTCAAATCCAAGACTCTGATGACAGGTCTGCCTGTGTTGCGGGTTTAATAAGTTCACATGATTTGCATCAATCAAGTACATACCAAAGAAAGTGGACCTTGACTTTTTGATTACGTTGATTTTTGTAATTTCCTTTTAGTCGAAACTTGAAGATTTTTCTTTAAGCATGACGACGGGCACATCAGTTAGGCTCTAGAAATATTAATTTCCAATACTGTGTCGCATCAGGGCGTAGGAGAGGGACGGGCAGTTTAGAAATCGAACTTACATCTGATGATTTAGGAATTGTTTCTGGGAATATTGCCATGTGCACTTTCGATAAAAATTCTGCATTTTTCGGCTTCTTTAGCATGTTTGAAAAAGAAATTGAATGGGGTGCCGTGGGATAATTATTGCCCAGACCAATAGACGTGCTTAGTGAGCGTTCTTCCTTTCGGTTAAACATACTCTATTCTCTACGGCCGTCTCTGGTGCTTTTCCCTTTCTCAATCTGTTTCTGATTTTAATAAATCCTGTGTTGTTAGTCATTTTAATTTTATGGAGTGCCGTATCGTAAGCAAAGATCATCAGTAATTCTATTTGAGCATCTGATAATGCGCTTCTACCTACGCCAAACTAGGAATCTTCGTGACTCTTCTCTACTTTATTCGTTGTTCTATTTTTTCTGAACATTTATAGAGCAAAATGAAACATCTATTTTTTACCTCTCTCATGACTCCTGCTCGATGGAAAGTAGTGCAAAGAGACTTTCACTCAAAAACGTTCTTAAGACAGATGAATGGTAATTTTTTGGGAATAGTTTTCAAGATTGATCACCAACGAGCCCATATCATGAACCACTCCCAAAGCCATCTCCACTCTCAAAGCCATCTCTGTGCAGCTGACAAACGAAAGCCTTCCCAACATCTTGCTAATGACTACAACTCGGCTACTGTTCATCTTTAAATTTCCTATGGTATTATCCTATGGTTGATGTTGATGATTACCGGTTCCCTTTTTCGTAACATCATAAAGTGTTGAACTTCACAACTAGTGTATGCGTCCCTAGAACAAACCATCAATCTCGCCTTCCTCATTGACCTCAACATTCATAAAGCCACAGTGTGTGGGCAAACCGGGGATGGTCTGGATCTCCGCAGCCAAGGCGTAAAGGTAACCGGCACCAATCGAAGCTCTCACATCTCTGATGGGGAACTTGAATCCCGTGGGCACACCCTTCAACGCGGCGTCATGCGACAAGGAGTATTGCGTCTTGGCAATACAAATTGGCAAGTCTCCAAAGCCCTGCTTCGTGTAGAGGTCGATCTTCTTTTGGGCCTCAGGCAAGAACTCAACCTCTCCTGCTCCGTACATCTCCTTGGCAATGGTGTTGATCTTCTCCTCCACGCTTGGCTTGGTGTCGTACAAAAAGCGGAAATCCTTGTCGATCGAGTTAGCGGCCGCGATAACACCGTTGGCGAGGTCCACAGCACCTTTACCACCTTCTTCCCAGTGGTTGGAGACAATGGCATCAACGGCACCGTATTTCAAGGACTCCTCACGAATGACTTCGTGCTCCTTGTCGGAGTCCGAGGACATCTTGTTAATTGCAACAACCACAGGCAAGCCGTAAGCCTTTGCGTTGGCAATATGCTTGCCCAAGTTCGAACAACCTTCTCTCAACAAGTCAACGTTCTCCTGGGTGTACTCAGCGGCCAATGGCGCACCGGCCTTAACGTCAGGTCCACCGCCGTGTACCTTCAAAGCACGAACAGTTGCAACAATGACAATAACATCTGGCGCCAAGCCCAGTGCTCTGCATTTGATGTTCATGAATCGCTCACCACCCATGGTGAAGTCAAAACCGGCCTCGGTGACGACGTATCCCTCTTGCTTTTGCCTCTCCTCCTCGGTCAAGTCCGGGGATGTACCCGCCAACTTCAACGCCATTTTGTCTGCCAACACGGAGGAAGCACCAATGGAAATGTTGGCGAAGGGCCCGGCGTGCACGAACACTGGCGTACCCTCCAACGTCTGCATGATGTTTGGCTTGATGGCGTCCTTCAACAAGGCGGTCAAGGCACCAGCGCACCCGATGTCCTCGCAGGTGATGGGCTCCCCAGCTCTCGACGCAGCAACCACCATCTTGCCCAATCTTTCTCTCATGTCGGACAAGGAAGTGCACAAAGCCAAGATCGCCATACACTCCGAGGCGACGGAGATGTCGAATCCAGTCTTTCTGGTCATGCCTTTCTCGGTAGGCGCCTCGCCGATGGTGATGCCCCTGACGAATCTGTCGTTGCAGTCAACGACTCTTCTCCAGGTGATGGTGTCGGGATCGATGTCCAACCTGACGAAGCGCGAGATCTCCTCGTCGGTCAAATCGTTGGGGTTGGTCTTGTCGATTCCGAGCTTTTTCAATCTGTTCAAGAAAGCCACGGGGAAGGTCCGCACGCCCTTCTTGGCAGGCACCAACCGCTTATACAAGGCCGCGTCCTTTTGTGTGTTTTCGTGGAAGATACGCGTGTCAATGGCCGCAGCCAACAAGTTGTTGGCCATGGAGATGGCGTGGATGTCACCGGTGACGTGCATGTTGAACTCGTCCATCGGAATTACCTGCGAGTAGCCTCCGCCGGCGGCACCACCCTTGATTCCGAAGGTAGGGCCCATGGAGGGCTGTCTCACGTTGGCAAACACGTTCTTGCCCAAATGCGCACCCAAAGCTTGGGCCAAGCCGACGGTGGTGGTGGATTTGCCCTCGCCCAAAGGCGTGGGGGTGATACCGGTAACCAAGACGTACTTACCGTTGGTCTTGTTCTGCAAACGCTTCAAGATGTCCAAAGAGACCTTGGCCTTGTAGAACCCAAAGGGCTCCAACTCGGAGTCCAAGATGCCGGCCTCCTCGGCCACCTGGTTAATTCTCTTGGGCTGCTGTGCACGCGAGATCTCAAAGTCCGAAGGAACGGGGGTTTGCAACTTCAACTTGAGCGGGTTGGTGAACTGCGGCGTCTGATTGTTTTTCGCGTAATGGGCCCGCGCAGCGATCACCACGTTGTCCAAAAGGTTGGCCACGGTCATGGGCCCGACTCCGCCGGGAACAGGAGTTATGAGAGACGCCACAGGCAAAGCAGACTCAAAGTCAACGTCACCCACCATTCGAGATCCGGATTTGCGGGTGCTGTCGTCCACGAAATTGGCGCCCACGTCAATGACCACGGCCCCGGGCTTTAACCACGAGCCCTGAACGAAGTTGGGCACGCCAATGGCCACCACCACAATATCGGCAGCCTTCAAGTACGTCTGCAAGCTTTCAAGGGCCGTTTTCAGATGCAAAAGCGTGACGTTGGCGTCGGCCTTGGTCAACAAACTGGCCACGGGACGGCCCACGATGTCGGAGCGGCCCAAAACCACGGCGTGACTGCCGCTGAGTGGAACGTTAGCTGCCTCGAGCAACTGCATGATTCCTTTTGGAGTGCAGGGCAAAAATGTCGGGTTTCCGCCGCGCTTGGCCAACTCCCCGACATTGTGCGGTCCAAATCCGTCCACGTCCTTGCTTGCAAGTACGCTGTTGGTGACATCAGTCTCGTTGATGTGCGCAGGGAGGGGTAATTGCACCAAGATACCGTCGACAGAGATGTCGGCATTGAGCGCGGCTATTTGCAGGAGCAACTCGAATTGCGTGACCAGCTCGGGCAATTTGAGAAGATGGCAGTCAATCGCCGCTTCCTCAGCGGCCTTCAACTTCATTTTGACGTAGGTTGACGAGTCCGGACGATCCCCGATTTGCACTATGGTCAACTTGGGCTTGAAATCCGCGTGCTTTTGCTGGGTCGCCTTGATCTCGCCATGCACTTTCTGGCGGAGCTGCAAGGCAATGGCTTTCCCGTCAATCAACTGAGCACTCATTCTGAAAAGATAGTTGCAAA
>JAKTWD010000546.1:0-81752 GCA_030581935.1 Metschnikowia corniflorae | reverse complement strand
CATGGTTGACTTATTTCTTGAGATGAAGAGCTCGCTTAATTATTTTGAATGTCGAAAGCCAGCGAGTTTAAGTTTTCAAAATCAAGTCTCCGCACTTTTTGGTTTTTGTCTTGCAATTTCGTATCTCGACCTTGTCTCCAAATTTTGTATGAAGAAACGATCTATTGCCAACGCCTTTTGCATAGGTAGCCCACTGTAATAAACGAGTTTGGGCGAGGAATTCCCATGAGGATTTCACACTCAAAACTCCAGACTCCATCGGAGGTTTTTTCTATAAAATATACAGTTTTGCTGAGACCAGGCTCGTACAGAAGCCGAGCCTCAACACCCCTCAACGTGATGATTGATCAAAAAAGAAAAAAAAGATCCATGAAACCACCATAAAAAATGCCAATTCCACTGAAAAGCACAATGCGACAGACTCCCATTAGGAACGGATTTTGCCTCTGCGGCACCCCCGAACCCCACGTTTCCCGTGCTCCATGTGCTCGCTAGCACTTGCCATTTGGGTCCTCGCTCTCTGTCAAAACCCTATCGGAGTGCACACTAGGGAGATTGTACGAGATCCAATTTTCCCTAACAGTGAGCGCGTAGACAGCATTTGCGAAACGAATCAAGAACTTGTTCTTCCTACAATTTGATCAAGAATATGCCAATTATCAAAATAAGCGATAGACTTGGAAGCAGTAGTCAACAATAGTTTATCTGACAAGCCAAAATTTTCATAACGCCAACTGATATTGGCAAATCGAGGTTTCCATCTTTTTTCCCGCCACGTCTATCCCCTAGTTGGTAGCACTTGTGGTGTACGGGTTTTCCTTCCTGACAAGCGAAACGAGCGGCGCCAGCTCCGTGCTTCCGTGTTTCCGGCTCCAGGTCAATTGAAGTGTACCACTGTTCAGATCCAACATCACAAGACATTTTTCCATTTTAGGGCGTTTGGAAACAGCACACTAAAACTCATTCGAACGGTGCAGCGTGTAAATAGCCGCCGGCTTCAGCCCCTGAATATAGCTCCTTGACTTGCAATGAGTTTTCTACGCCGAGACAAGACAAAATCCCATTTATCCTTGAAGGAGATGGCTGCTGGCCAGCTTTCCTCTTTGAGTCACACCGGAAGCGTTTCCGACAAAATCCGGGGCCGCTCGTCCGGGTCCTCGGCGACCTCCGGAGAGAATAGCAGCACTAACATGGCTGAAACGCCCAGTTTTAGAGGCAAAGACTCACCAATTCCCGAAGATGACGATTCGCATAGCGACACACAAAGTTTTGGTGGGACTGTGAAAAGGCGCCTGCTGGAAAAGTCAGACCGATCGTCGAGATCCTTGCTGGCAGCCACGAAAAAAATCACCGAGATGACGCCTTTTGTGGGCCACGACAAGAGCACTGACAGCCGTCGTTCGAGCGTGGATTATGCGGACAGCCCGGTGCTGACCTTCCAGTTCCAGAATGTCCCACAAAGACAGACGCTTTTCAGGTCGCAAACATCAAATCCGCTGGGTTATTCAAGCTCTTCAAATTTCCAACAGCAGGCTCTGGCGGCGGTTTCTCCCAACACACAAGAACTTCAGGAGCAGGGCTCGCGGCCGCCACTAGATGGGTATTCTCCACGCCTGTCCTACGCCAATTTACCGACATTCGGTGAGGCGCATCAAGTGCAAGACAACGAACACGTTCTTAAGGAGGATTACAGGGGGTTCCACAAAAGCAAGGGCTTTCGCCCGAATATTCCACCGCTCGCGCACCCAATCAAACCAAGATTCCGCAAAAAGGGCAATGCGCTCTTAGGAAAGCTTATTCACTCAAGCAGAAAGGACTCGGATGCCCTGGTACAATCCACAGACTCCGTGGATACGTTCTCGCAACACAACATGCTGACATCAGCCTCGCAGAACGGTCTTGTGCCGAACTCGCTGTCTTACACAGCCATGAACCGTAAGAGCGTGAGCTCGAATGGATCATCCAAGCACAAGTTCCGTCTCCCGTCCATATCTCTGCACCATCAGCATAGCCTTGCATCGGACAGCCCGCGGCACAACTCCGTGCTGGACGAAAGTCGATTATCAGACAGACTGTCTGGTCCCTCATCACAGCGCAACTCTGTGTCTGCGGTGGCGGGGAGCCCAGGCAAGTTCGACTTGAATTTGAACGACGATGATATGCAAGCAATTTTGAAGAAACCCTCTGCTCAAAAGATCAAGCGCTCAGAGTCACTCCCAGTTGCTGATCAATTTGCCGAGCCGGCTGCTGCAAAAGAGACTGCCCCTGAGGAGGCACACAAGAATTCAAGCTGGAAAGCTCCTGATTCGTGGGATGTTACGGCGTTGGACTTCTATTCTAACACAGCCTCTGCTCCTGTTTCAGAGCTGGAAGACTCTGACATAGAGCACTCGCAGGATGCCCAAACAGAGGTGGCAAAGTGGCGTCGATTTTCTCTGGGGAATTCTCTGACTACTTCCCTGACGAGTGCCGGAGCACTTGCCAAACTCACATCCGCCCAAGCTGCACTGGATACCAAGAAACAGAAAAGAAAGCATGATCACCATCCGAGTTTTCCTCAGAGGTCTCTCCCTATTTTGTACGGTTCCATAGCAGATCGCGTCAGTGAGATCGACGCAAAGGCAGCAAAAGGACCAAATCATATCGTCAGAGTTTTCAAAGATGATAATACATTCACAACAATTTTGTGCTCCTTGGAGACGAGTGCTGCAGAACTTCTTGTGATGATCCAGAAAAAGTTTTTCTTCGAGAGCGTATCCAATTTCCAGCTTTCCTTATACGTGGGAAACAACGTCAAGCTTTTAGAGCCATTCGAAAAACCATTGAGAATTCAAATGGGTTTATTGAAACTAAGTGGATATTCTGAAAAGGATAATTTGAGTCTCATGGGAAGAGAGGACTTGTCCTCAATTTGCAAGGTCGTGGTTGAAAATATGGCTCTTCGCAACCTTACTCACGACGAAGAGACCTCACTATCCAGGGACTATATTAATGTGGACATTTCTAGTCACAACCTAAAGACAATTCCGATCAAATTTCACCAGCACACATACGAAATCGAAAAACTCAACGTGTCAGACAATCCTGCAATTTACATCCCTTTGGACTTTATTCAATCGTGCTCAAACTTGATAAATATAAAGTTTTCGCGAAATGGGTGTTCCAAGTTTCCTCTTAATTTCTTGGAGGCTACGGGCTTGACCAGTCTTCTGATGGAGTGTAACTTTTTGGATGAGATACCTGCTCGAGTGAGCTACCTCAAGAACTTGGAATCCCTTAGGTTGAACTCCAACCAGCTCTACTATTTACCGAAAACGTTTGGAAAACTATCTCACCTTGTGACATTGAACTTGTCCTCAAATTACCTCCAAAAGTTCCCTGAATGTATTTCAGAGCTTGTCCATTTACAAGACTTGGATTTGTCGTACAACGACTTGGCAAAAATTCCTGACTCAATAAGTAATCTTACCAAGCTTGTGAAGCTCAATCTCAGTACGAACAAATTGAGTAAAGCGTTGCCTCAGGCCATGTCAAAGTTGACTGATTTGAAAAGATTAGACATTCGTTACAATAAAATCACGAACATAGACGTTCTCGGATTGTTGCCGAACCTTGAGGTCATGTACGCATCAAAAAATTTCATCTCCAGCTTCAGTGATAAGATGGAGAGATTAAGGTTGCTTCATTTTGATAGGAACCCAATCACATCTTTAGAATTTGAAGTTGTCCTACAGATGCTCACTGTTTTGGATTTATCCAAAGCAAAAATTACTGCCTTGCCTTCTGAATTTGTGACGAAGTTGCCTCACATTGAAAAATTAATTTTGGACAAAAATTACTTGGTCACGTTACCTGAGGAAATTGGATCCCTTCCACGTTTGAATCACTTGTCACTCTACGCCAATAACATACAAAATATCCCAGCCTCGATTGGGAATCTATCGTCTATGCAATTCTTGGATTTACATTCCAACAACCTTGACAGCCTCCCCCTGGAGATTTGGAACTTACACAGCTTGACATACCTTAATGTGTCGTCGAACATACTCTCGGTTTTTCCCAAGCCACTGTTTGGTGTATCAAAAAAGATGTCATCCTCTGCAATATTCAATACGATTGAAGAGAGCAAGAGCGAGTCGGTGGCGATTGGGAGTAAGACTGTGTCTCTCAGCGATAGCTTGAGAGTTTTGCAAGTCGCGGACAACAATCTCAATGAGGACTCTTTCGAAGCAATTGCTTTGTTGACAAATTTGAAAGTGTTGAATGTGTCATATAATGACTTTTCTGAAGTACCCGAAGGTGCACTTGCCAGGCTTATCCATTTGTCAGAGCTCTACCTATCGGGAAATAGCTTGACAAAGTTGCCGGCCGAGGACTTCGAATCTTTACCTGAACTTTCCCGATTATTCGTGAACGGTAACAAATTGCAAACTTTACCATCGGAATTGAGTAAGTGTCAACATTTAGCTCATTTAGATGTTGGTTCCAATATTTTGCGATACAATATCTCAAACTGGCCCTATGACTGGAACTGGTCCTACAATAAAAAATTGAAGTACCTCAATTTCTCAGGAAATAGAAGATTTGAGATCAAGCAAAGCTACATCTTGAATGAAGATACGAATGAGCCCTTGGACAGTCTTCTTGTTCTTGAGAATTTGAAGGTGATAGGGTTGATGGATGTTACTCTCACCACTCCAAGAGTTCCCGATCAAAGCGTGAATGTGCGACTTCGCACATCGTCTTCTGAGTTGGATGATATTGGATATGGTGTGTCAGATGCTATGGGCAATGCAGAGGCTGTTGCATTCAGAGACACATTCATTCAGAAGTTTAGAGGTAATGAGAATGAGGTGCTTGTCATGACGTGTGATGGAGTCGGTCCGACCAACTATGGTCATGGCCACTTGATTTCATTTTTGACCAAACAGTTATTTATACCAAGTTTCACCAACGAGCTTGCAAAAATCAACTCGGATGAAGAGATTCCAAACGCTTTACGATGCGCGTTTTTGGCATTGAACAGAGAGATCAATTCTGTTTTTGCCAGCAAAAAATTCGGGATATACACACCTTCATCTACATACCCCGACCTCAATGATTTGAGCTTGTCGGAAGATGCTTCTAAGGGCTGTTGCGTGGCCGTGGTTTATATCAAGGACGGCATTGTTTACTCGGCAAACTTGGGTGATATCGAAATCATACTCTCCAAAACCAACGCTGATTATAAGTTGCTTTCAACGAAACATGACCCAACTCTGCGGAAAGAGTTCGAGCGGATCAGAGCTTCCGGTGGTTATCTTTTTGGGGACGGTGCACTTGATGGATCGATAAATGTCTCCAGGGGTGTTGGCTTTTACAACTATGTGCCACATACGCACAGTGGACCGAGTGTGTCGGTTTATGACCCTGCCGGAGCTGATGTGATTCTCATATTAGCATCTAAAGCGCTTTGGGATTATGTGACATATGATCTTGCAGTTGATCTTGCCAGGCAAGAAAAAGATGACCCTATGATTGCAGCTGAGAAATTGAGAGACCACGCTCTTTGTTACGGTGCCACAGAGAGAATTTCTGTGACGGTCATCTCCTTAGGGGACCAAAAGAAGAGAAGGCAGAGATTAGCTTCTTCTTACATGAACCTCGGTAAAGAAAACGCGCTCTTCACGGGAAAGAAGCGCAGAGACCGCGGAACACCATCCGGTGACAATGCCTTGAGACGCTTGAATGACGAAATTGAGCCCCCAGTGGGAAAAATAGCCCTTGTGTTCACAGACATCAAAAACTCTACTTTGTTATGGGATACTTATCCTGTTGCAATGAGAACAGCTATCAAATTGCATAACACTATGATGCGTCGTCAATTGAGAATTGTGGGTGGTTACGAGGTCAAGACTGAGGGTGACTCATTCATGGTATCATTCCCGACTCCCACGTCGGCTCTTCTCTGGTGTTTCAATGTACAGAACCAGCTCTTAGTGGAGGACTGGCCCAACGAAATTCTCGATTCAAACGAGGGATGCGAGGTCACTGATTCATCTGGAAACGTACTCTATCGAGGCCTTTCGGTTAGGATGGGTATTCATTGGGGTGCGCCTGTCTGTGAGCTCGACATGGTGACGCGCAGAATGGACTATTTTGGACCAATGGTGAACAGGGCATCTCGTATCGAGTCGAGTGCCGACGGAGGCCAAATTGCTGTCAGCTCAGATTTTTTGCATGAAATGGAGCAGCTTTATTTCTTACACGAACAAATTGAATCTGGCGAAATGAAGCTCGAGGCGGCTTTTGGAGGAAATACAGGGGCAGGAGAAATTATCGAAAAAGAGATACAGTCTATCAATGACATGGGATGCGAGTACATCGAGCTCGGCGAGCGCAAGCTCAAGGGACTTGAAGTTCCGGAGAAGATTGTTCTTGCATTTACCACAAACTTGGCAAAAAGATACGATATTTTCAAGAAGAGAATGTCTCAAGATCTGGAGCATAGCGGCAGGATTCTCGGCACTTTACCGGTCGACTCAGTGCTTTTCTTGCGTTCTCTTTCGTTAAGACTAGAGCACTTGTGCTCCGTCATGAATCTGGGGTACACAGGTGCCGATGAGAAGTTCCAGAAACAATGTGGGGACCTCTACATGAGCAATGTCAGAAGCAACAGGCTGGAAGCTGATGTTGTCGCACTTTTAAATCACCTTGTTACTAGAGTCGAGCATTGCGTTGCATCCTTCGAGTTGCGCCAGTCATATCAGGTGATGCGTGGAATCACCGGCCCGATAAACTTCACAGAGAACGTGGAGATTTGGACGCTTGTTGATGCAATGAAGCAGCTCATGGAAAGCCAAGGGGTACCTAAGATCAAAGAGGTATCCGAAGAATGATTAAAGCCGTGTCCCAAAATGTGCTGATAAATTCTCACACTACAGCCAGCCGCACTTAATCTTCAGGGCCTATTTGAGGTTTTGCGGATATTGTTGGTTTTTTCCTCAAAACTTCCTTGTCCGAAGCCAAATCGCTTCGAACACGAAATGTCAATGCGCTATCATATTCGCTACTAGTCAATGCTAAGTTGTAGATTTCGCAGCCGTCAGCTCCAAACGCCAAGCAAAGTCGAGTCACGTGACTTGAGCATATCGTGTCAGAAGTACAGTGACGATGGTCACAAAAATACACGAACATCTGCCACACACAGCTGCCGTCTTGAGGAGCTCAGTTTAGCCTATCATGTCTCATGATGCATTGGCAACATCAGGTGACAATGGTCTTGCAAAGGATACCCTGGTCAAGTCTCTGGGTGGGCTTAAATTGCGAAATCCAACCCTACCGTGGATAAGAGAGGCAACGTTTGGCAGTACTCTCGGGTCCAGGTCGAAAGCTATGGAGGATTTAGCGGCTGGAATCAAGCAAGGGCACGGTCCCCTGGATCTAGTTCACTGGGGCCGGCATTATGGTGAAAAATCAAGCAAATTTTTGAACAATCCCTTCGAGCTCAAGAGCAGCCAAAGGCATTCAAAAGAGGAAGACGGATATGTTGGTTTTTTCCATTATTTGAATGGTGCTGATTATTCTCAGGGGTTTGAAAGCATCGTAGAATATGTCACAAAAGGCATTGGGCTTATTAAATCAGAAAATGCTTATTATTGGCAGCCTCATATCGATGTTTCGTCCTTGGGAGTCTACCACGATAAACAAATGGTGGTCACGCTCTGCACTTACAATGCATTTCTGAGATCGGAGGTAAGAGCCCGATTCCTTATATCAGTGCCCAAATCACGCAAACTGGCCGTTCCGGTCGACGCCTCGTATGCCATTTATTCGCATGTTCTGAAAAAAATGCATAGCTACAATGAAACTACGATATCGGAGGTGACACAAAACTTTTGGGACGAATTGGCGGCTCTGACACTTCTACGGCTATGTTTGGCCACGGACGATCCTGCGCATGTTCTCTGCGGAACGGTAAACTTGCCAGACCAGGTCACGTGCAAAGCACATGTTAAGACTGCTATTTCCAGACTCATTTTCGTTCTACATAAGGGACATTTGTGTGGGGCCCGGCTGCGTTTCGGGCCCGTATCTACGTGCGGGACAGATTTCGTGAAAACCTCAAAATACAGAAACCTTGTTATCGACACCTTGGTGAGGATCGTGGCACTTGATTCTACGAGCAAAATGGCGGATTACGCAATAGAGAGAATTCGGGAAAGCTATGGAAATGGCTTTGATGTCGTTGTGTGCAGACTACTACGGGCAGATTTCAGCAGCAATCATGATCTTAGGTTCTTACAGGTGGTGCACGAAAATTTGACAGCAACGAACGATGAAATGAAGGGAACGGACATGAGAGGTGGAAAAGGCAGACCAAATACAGATGTTGTGGGGATGCAACAGTCCAGTGGTGACGATCAAGACAAACTAGCTGATATCAAAAGGGAGCATAATCTGAGAAAACAGCCAATCATGGAACACGGAGAGACCAAATCAGGAAACATTCGCAAAGATCAAGAAAGACTTTCAATTGAAAGTGAGGCTCTAGACAACGTTGAATCCAAAGGAAATGGAAAACGTCACGATGCCAATATATCCACAATCACAGACTCAGACAATACAAAAAGACAATCAATCTCGCTCGAGACATCTCAAATATCACTGTGCCAGAACGCCCTCTTACTTCTTGAGCAAGCCCGTTTTCTCCTATCTCGAAAATCTTACGCTTTGGCAACTCAAGCGGCTGCTCGTGCCGTATCGCTTCTACCACTAGATTTTGATGCCTGGCACACCTTGGCCTTGTGTTATGTCATGAGTGGAAACTATCCTCAGGCACTCGAGACCATGAACGCATTTCCGATCTCGTTCTCGCCGAAGAATCTCGAGGAGAGTGCCGAAACCGATGGTGTGTTCGACAGCTATGCAGTGACGTTTGCTGAGCGAGCAGCACAAAACAAAGCGGTGGACTTGCGCACGTTCGAGTCATTTTTTCCTCCTCCAAAAGCAGACATTGATCCAAAATCTGGTAGAACGAAGGGACCTGACTTGGCATCGGTTTCGGTAATCTGGCACGACCAGTTCCACACTCGGAGGCATTTGCGACATCCCTTATCAGGCCCCTTTTACAGATCTCCACTTTTCTTCGCCACAAATCTTGAACTTGCCGCCGTTGATGCAAGAATCATCAAATTGGCTGGGCCGGGGGCCACTAAATTGGCCTTTGCCGCGCAGCTGGCGGGTGAGCAATGGCTGTCGATCTTGGATTTCGACTCTAAGCTGACGTGGGGCAGAAGTTATGACTTGCTCACGTTCATGATTACCAGAGTTGGGTGGGACGCTTTGGTCCACATCAAGGACGCAACATTTCGGGGGAACGCGACATTGCAAGACCAAAATGAAGAATTTGTCGTGGACCAAAAAGCCCTCCGGGCATCCACCGTGAAGCAGTGGCTCCAGCTGTTGTTTTTGGTGGTGTTTGATGACCTCAATGTTATGGTTCAGATGTCCAATACTGACCACGACAGGTCCGCGCTCGCATGGGGAATGCTGGGCATTGTGGGCTATGCGTGCAAGTATAATCTCAAAGACAACATTTCGGCGATCCATACTAGTGTCGCCGGTCTGCTGGCGCACGGCGGATTTGACTATTTTGGCACGGTGAAGATGCTCCAGATATATACCGAGTTCGTGCTTAGCGATGTATGTGCCTCGACGATAGACCCGTACCTGAATGCATACGACGGCCGGGTCTATACGAGCAAAATCATTGTGCAAAGCTCGTCCGCAAAAGTATACGACGAGTTTGTGCACCAGCTTGAAAACGGCTATTTCTCCTTGGACTTTGTGTTGCTCTGCTTGACCAAACTTGTCTCGTGGAATGTCAGGTGGTACAGCTATATGCCGAATTTTCTTGTCACCGATACCTTGCTAAAGCTCGGCACGAAGTTCGATGCGCTTGTGGTACGCCTGCGGCTTCAGATACTCATGAAGCTGCTAGTCAAGCAAAAGGCGAAAAGGCCATCACCGACTTTCACGCTAAAGGGTATGTTTGCAGCGCCCGAAGTGGAGCAGCAATCTGCGCATGAGTTTGTGGAATCCGACACCATCATGGCGTATATGGAGGAGTTGCTTACATGGCTTGAGGAGATTGCTAGTGATGATTGACTGACGTGAGTGAGACGGTGAGGGGAAAAGTGGGCGGAGACTTTAAAACGGGGCTAACTTTGGGGAATACACTTTCGCAATCAGGTGGAATGCTCTCACGGTCGTGGATGAGCCTTCTGCCTGGGACCTTCTATAGCGTTCAGAGGTGTGTTGGATGTGTTTCCAACCATTGTGCCTCCTTCATCTTGGGAATAGTTCTACTTTGTTGTAAGGCGTATCGTAGCTCATGAAGACACCTCTATGGTATAAATTGTCAACGCACCCCGAAACGACACTTCCAACACGGCTCTTTGTTTCAATCGGTGTGTGTTGAATGTATTGCCTCATATGGAGGGTTGAGAGGAGTGTCTGTCTATACAGTACATGCAATTAGAGGCTACTTTCCATGTCTATTTGTATCAATGACTCGAATAACGCAAATCTTGATAGAATGTAAAAAGGCTCTTTTCCTATGCATCAAACTCTGTCTCATAAAAGAAAGTAATCAAGAAGACAAAACCAGCTAGATTTCCCATTGCCAGTTATACCTAATATATCTCACTGACCCCGGCTAACCCTCAGCTGTATACAGAAGTGTGCAAACTCCCTTACTGCGTCTTTTTCAGCGATGATATCTTCCCGGAACCAAGAACCTTCTTTCTTTGCTTGATCATGTACGTATACAAAGTGTACAAGCCAGGAGGGTACGTGAAAAGCACCGCAAACAAGAACCAAGAGTACCATGAACCAACAGTGACTTTCGCCAGGTCCAAACTCATGTAGATCATCGAAACTTCGGAGGCAACTCCGGTGGGGTATAACACATAAAATAAAGAGTAACGCAACCAAGTAAGATAATACGGCACCAGGTTTGCATCCTTCAAATTGGCAGCGTAATACGAATATCTTACAATTTCGGTCACAGACCACGAAAGCGCTAACGAGATGTATGCCCAGTGGTAGTTTGCAGGCGAATCTGGGAGCACCTGCATGATTCCAATCACAATCAAGAGTCTCGAGAAGACTTGTGAAACGGTGGTGAATATGGGCGATTTCACAACACCCGTGACGGAATTGATGATTTCAACAACGGCGAAAGACTGGATCACAGTCAAAGCCAAGTTTGACTTCTCGAAAAGGTACGGCTGTCCCAAAAGCAGCCCTAGAAAAACCGTGTTGAAAAGCACAATTGACCATAACAGAGCTGAAATCGAGTTATACGCAATAAGCCATTTTTTGGGGTGTGCCGCGGTGCTGTTACTGCCCGAAACGGGTCCGCTTGTTGCCTTTTCCGACATATTTGCGAACTGCCAATTTGGAAAAGATCAGAATCAGACAATTGAAAAGCCAAAAGTGTATTCAGTTGAAAAGTTGGGGTTTCGGGTCAGTGGGTTGGGTCGTGTATGCAGTCCGCGGTGCGTGAAGTGTTGGTAATGGGACTCCCAGCTTTGTTTTAATAAGCCACAAAAGTAGCATCATGGATTGATATGCGTTTGTGGGTTTGATCATTTACTTCTCGTACTTTTCCTGAGAGGGGCTTATCTATGACCTTTTAAAACTTTCGCCGAGTTATATCACATTGCACAGCATGTACGCGCACCCAATTTTTTTTTAAAAAAAACATCATATTACGAAAAAAAATTATTGGACTAAGTCCGCCGACAAAAAAGCTATATCGCTATAGAAAAAACCATAATATGTCGTAACCATATTTCAGGTGTGTATACTCACCCGGGGATATCACTCAGAATTTAATCTGCCAAATGGTTGCGAAAGGTCCCCTTTACGTGCACACCGGTATGCTCGGACACTGGTGTGCTCGGACACTGGTGTGCTCGGACACTGGTGTGCTCGGACACGTACGTGAGGCCCTCAGCAGTAGACACGCTATAACTTCAGAATAATGCCCAAAGAAACAATAAAAGTTCCCCAGTAAAATCAGGGCACTTTTTTTTAATTTCAAGGTTTTCTTCATGCCCCACAACGCTTCGGGTGTTGCTTAGGTGATCCAGTACTCTCAAGGCTGATCCAGTACTCTCAAGGCTGATCCAGTACTCTCAAGGCTGATCCAGTACTCTCAAGGCTCGCATTGCGAGACCTGGCAATTCTGGCGTCGTAGGTCTCTTGCATCTCCGGAGTTGTGAAAAAAATCCTCGACTGAAGTATCGCTTTGGTCCCCTAGTCTCTTTCGGCTAAGACATTCTTGAGCTTTTTTTTTTGAGAAGCACACCCTTTGAATCTTTGATTTTCAAGTGCGCAAGAGCTAACTTTCCCAAGACGTCTAGAAGACCTTTATACACTTGATCAATTAAGTATGCAATGGGTCTGTCAACGCCCCGAGAACTTCGGAACAAGATCTTTATTTGACTTCATGTGCATACTCAATTGCCGAGCGTTCGTGGCGTTGCAGAATTGTGGGTGTTGACGTCTCAATGCCAGTTTCAGGTATGGCGAGGACAATATCGGCATTTGCAGGGCAGAATCCGGCACCCAAGAAGCTTTTTTGAACTATCTTTGTTTAACAAGTCATAACCCTGACTATTGATATTACACAGATGAAATCAACCTTGTCGAATTTCGGTACTCCGTCGCACATATATCTCGCAATGTGCTTTTTGTACATATACTTGAACACAGCGAAACTACCCACACCAAGAGGCTGTAAAGATGAGTGAGGCGTCATTTTCAGCCATTATCTAGACTGAAAAAAAAAAACAATTTTTCCCGGGGACGGTTTGCTGCTCTAGCCAACTCGTCTTGCAGCTCAGAGAACCCTTCACGAACACGCTTGAGTGTCACCATCTGTCGTACCACAATTTCTGCCAACGGCATTTGGTTCAAACGAGTTTAGTCTTGTACAAATGGTATCACATGTGCTGACCTCGGTTTATAGCCCAATTTGGAAAAGAATGGTGAACACCCAATCGATGCTTGATAGGCATTGTTGTATGCGAACTCCACCAATGGTAGGGCTGCATGCCAGTCAGCAAAACTATTTCCCATGTCAAGCAAAAGTGGTCTGAAAGTGTCCAGTAGTGTACGATTAACTCTGTCAGTTGGTCCATCTGCCTCAGGGTGTTCCATAGTGGAAAATTTGGTAGCAATACCTCAAGTCGTCATAATACCCTTTCAGATACCGTTCAGCCAAACCGTATCGCGATCGGTCACAATAGTGTGTGGAATTCCATGATGTTTAAAGGTGTGGTCCAGCAAAAGATACAGACATTCAATAGCCAGTAACTGCTTCTTTGTCGGAATGAAATGGGCCATTTTAGTGATTGAACTTTTTAAATCTTTCTGCGCCCTTGACTACTTCACTGTCAAGTACCCTCTCAAGTATTGGACTTTGCGAACGCACTCAATGAGAATTGCTTCGAAAGTGTCTCTCACTTGGGTGGTTATTCCTTCCAAACTATTAAAAAGTTCCTCCCATACTTGCAACCTTTCCAAGAAGCGTCTGAGAACATCGCTATACCCCTCAATAGTTCGATCGGGTTCTCCGTACAGGTCATAGAGCCCATATAGCAGTATGTTCAATTCGAGAATTTTCTTTATCAACAAATACTCCATTTCCTTGGTTCCAAACAGTGCTATCAAGGTAGAAGTTGCTTTCATGGAGAAAAAAGTTTCCTGTTGGTGTTTCCACTGTATCAACAATTCTTTTTGATGGCATGCTGTCATGTCAATGAACTCTCTGGTGATATTGAGTGTCATGTCTATTAAGTCGGCTGATTCAGCAAAACCAGCATTATCAAAATCATCATTGTGAATAAACGTCCTGAGAACACTGCGAAGGTGATCAATGTGGGTCTGAGCTCTTATAACTCTGTCAAGCTGAAGGGTTCCGTTGCAGTATGTGGTGTGAGCATCGTCACCTAGGCTTAACCTGGAATAAACTGACCAGGATGGTGAGTCAGATAATGAGGTGGCCTGCACTGCTGTACAAAATATTGAGGTTGCTAGCGTCGTAAGTAAATTCATTTTGCTGATCAAGTGTTATTCAGGGTCTCTGCTGGCTTTGTATATGTACCTGATAAAACACACTGGGGCCACAGCCTCCATTCCTCATGAATTTTTTATGAATTCTGCCCTATTATGCTTGTAGCAAGTGACTTTCCGTTTCACCTCTGACAATTGAGTCTTTGAGAATTTCATCTATTGTTCCGGCTGTATGTTATGGTAACCTGTCGAGAAAAGCCTTTTGTAAGCATGAGAAATTACCGTCGAGGACACGAAAAAGAATTGTGACAAATCTTATAATTCACATTCTTGCCACAAAATTTCTGGCCAGCACAGATCTCATCAACGGCACCACAAGACCTGTTTCGTTGTCGATGCCTCACCTTTCCATACTTCGAGCAACTCTTTGTATGAAGAATCTGATCATCAAGCGTGAAGCTCAAAATCTTGGCATATTATCAAACAGATCGAATCTCCCAATAGTCAAGGCGCCTGGTGAAGCGTGCCAATTTCTCAATGTACCCATTCACCGAACGTTCAAGATGACCAAGAATGTCAGACAAAGAGATCACCATAACTTTTAACTCAATCAGTTTATCTACAGCATTTTCGCCAGGAACCATCAAAATCTGGTAGCATCCCATTAGTTCGGTTGCTCCCTCCGTAAGCGCCAGCATATAATGTGAGAAAAAGATCTGGAGTCACGCCGAGAGTGCTTGTTACCTCTGGATTCCCGACATCGGCTTGGACCGGATCAAAGGAGTCGGCGAATATTCACTTTTCAAGCAATTGACGCAGATTTCTGTTAAGTACATATGTTGTGTTCGTGACAACACTGAATAAACTCATGGTTGTATGGCTTTGATGGCAGTCGACCATCAAGAGTCGGTGAGTTCCTTTGGGTGGTAGAGCTTGTGGAATTGAACGATTTTTCAACCACAGCCACTCCGCTTAACGTACTTTAGCCTGGAAGATAATGAGCGGATCCAAGGCGCGACCAGAGGAGCAAATACATTCCACAAAAGTCACCCACTCTCTTTTCCTGATTTGCTGGACAAATTGAGGTCCTCTATGTTCAGTTCCTGACACGGATTATCAAACCGGCCATTCACATCATGAAGCCAGTCTCGCCCACGTTAAAAACATCATCTTCATCGATACCTTACTTCATCCTGGTCTTGGTCACAAGGTCGAACCAATTAATAATCTTTTTGTGTCTTCCGCTAACGCACGCTTAATATCGTAGCGTCTAGAGCGCCCAATCTGAATCTCAGGATGTCGCTTGACGAAGTTGCTGGGCGAATCCCGGTCTCCTACGTCCGGAACATCGTCGCCTTCTCCGCGATAATTCTATTCGCCTTTTCTCGAAATCCTCCAAAAAAGCTTTTTCTTCGAATTCTGTCAATTTACACTGAGCGGGATGCGTATCGGCCTTGGAAGGCTTTCCATGTCTTTGATAATTGAAATTCGAGGAGGGGCACCTAAACAGCCTTGCGGCTTGAATTTCGAATAAAAATGACCATTTGAAAAGCCAGACCACCGACGGCTATCCTACCCTCCCGCTCGAGCAAATCCTTTCTCGGTTTTCTTTTCTCTTCTTTATGGCCTTTTTTACCGTGGTTTATTGATCTCTTGGTGAAGTGACTGAGGCCGGCAAATTTGAAGGTTCATATAAGAGCCACTCTACACTTGACCTACCCGTTTGGCGTCACAATTTTCGATAGATGGTGCAGTCGAAGAAAGTTTTGGTTTCTTCCCCTGAGACAGAGATCGAGCCTAGATCCCACATGCCTGACTCAATCTTGTATGATGTTTTGATTTCAGCTCGTGGCCGCGTTTACCGATATATTTGTTTCTCCTTGCATTCCCCGAACATCCACGAAAGCTCAAGATTCAACTACCCCTTCCGGGCGTCAGACTAAAATTTTAATTTAGGACAATAAAGTGAGGCGATACCTTTTACGAAAGGTTTGCCCGTAACCCTCGAAAACTCGCCCCATGGAAAACCATCGACCACCTCCTTATATTATGGTTCTACAATTCCTTTTGAGTCATTCATTCCCCCGCTGTTTCATTTCCACCGAAACTCACCACATGAAAACTCTATAATATCAGAATATAACGTCCGCTTCCAAGCTATACCCCCGGCAATTCTCTCACTGGCTTTTTGCAGCTAAATATTTCTTTCTTTGGCTCCACATATACAGGTACAAAAACGTAAATCCCGGAATGTACAAGAGCATCCCGAAAGCCAAGAAGTAATAGTAGCCTCCAGAAACATGGCCGAGTGTTTGGTATACAACCCAGGGCTCGCTGAAAAGACCCAACGGATACAATACTATAAACGACAGGTACCTGAACCAAAGAAGGAGCTCAGGAACAGGTCCAAGAAGTTTGGCAGCATAAAACCCGTATCTTGCAATTTCAGTCACAGACCATGCAAAAGTTAGCACAGAATATGCCAATGAAAAGTTCCCGGGTGACTCCGGAACACGATACGAAATGCCTAGTGTGATGACCAAACGGGCAAAAAACTGAAGAAGCAAAGACGGAAGCGGGGAGGGAACTAGGCCTGAAATCGAGTGGATGATTTCAAAAATTGCGTTGGCCGTCTGGACCTCTGTTAGCAACTTGTGGGGAAACCCGTTGTAATCATGTGATTCATATAGGTTTCCGGGTATGCGGTCGTAGCCATCCTTGAGAAGAATGGCCGCCCATGCCAACATTGATAGAATATTGTACGCCTTGAGATAAGTTCGCTTCATAATTTTTGATCGACTAGGCTTACTCGTGGTGAGTTGATGGTTTGTGGAAGAAGGAGAAGGAGAAGAAGGAGAATGAGCCTCGGTCTATCTTATCATCACGTGATGTGAATCGAGTATGCATAACCCCTCGATAGGGCAAGTTCTGGGCTCTAATAGTGTTTGTGAAAATTACCTAGATATCTTCTTCGAACCGGATTTCTTCTTCGAACCTTACCGAAAAATTATCGACTACTCGTACGGTAAACTGTCTGCCTCAGGTCCTCACGAATTGAATCACAAACACCTACACCTAGATACACACGTGTTCGACATTGTTCCAATCACATAAATAATTATTCGTTTCGTCGTATTAAATACCATCACTATGCCGGGCTAAGGTTCTCTTCGGGCTGCTCCAGGCGGTACTTCTGCAAAATGAGGTCCAACCCCTCCTCGTCGCATGCAATCAAATTCTGGTCCCAGTCCACCAAAAGCGGAGCCTTGAAAATGAGCGAAGGGTCGATTTCAGGCTCTTTCTGATTCACGAGTTCGGTATATGCCTCGTGTATTTTTTCGTATTCATTTTGTGAAAACACGCGGAACCCCCTCTCATTGTGCATTCCCAATGCCTTGAATGTCACTGAAGCATCCTTCAGTTTTGTGAGTTTGTCGTTCAAAAGAGGAAACACCGTCCTCATAACGTCCTTGCTTTCCTCAGAGTGCACACATCGCGAGTGAATATCCTTGAACTGGTCGTATGTGGGCATAGCCTTTGCCATCAAGTCAATTTGAAACAAGTTTTTCTGTTCGTTCAATTTGTATTCGGCCTTCTCCAAACTGGCATAAACACGCGCCAGCGTAGGTACACGAGCGTTGTGAAAGATGGATACGACGGCGGGAGAGCTCTGCAAAGATCTAAAGAACGACATTTTGTATTATTGTAGGTTCTTGATAAGAGATGTGCTTAATGGCGTATCGGGGTAAGTTACCTAGGGCCGTGTGGTGTCAGGTAAAATCGATTGATGCAAGTGAAAAGAAAAAATAGTTGGCCTTTTTTAGTTGTAGGAGATGAAAAGGGAAAATAGTTAGCAAGGGGCAGTGGGGTCATTTATGTGTTTCGTTATGGACTTCAAACCCCGGATTGCGACGCGCTCGGGCCGGGTGGAGGGATGTATCAAATGTCGCGCATGTTGCCGCCGCAGGCCATCTCCGATCACCCGAGGCCTTTTTTCTCGGAGAAACCCGGGGTAGTCCCAAGCAGAAAAGTGTAATGAAAAAGTTCGATCAGATATTTGGCGGATAATATGGACCACATATCATTTACCACTTTTTTTTCAATTCAAGAGAGATGTCCTTCTTCATAACAAGTTTATAAGCTCCGGGTCGTCGCTTATGTGTGACGTCAAAAGCCCTCGGATGTCAATGCGCGACATTGCGCACGAGTCAAGATCCGGAGTTTAACTCCCTTGCATCACCGAGCAAATCGTGCCGGGAAGCTGGGGCCTATTGATATTACACGTATAGTTTACCTATTCTGAGACAAATAGTGGCATGATCAGTTATGGTATAAGGCGTCTCAGTGGTTAATTCTTTGTATGCCTTTCTCAAATTACACGACCAGATTGAGCTAAATGCATGTGTGAAATTAAGCACTGATATACCACATCACGTGATAATATCTTTGTTTTCCTGTTCGTATATGTAATGATGAAGCTATACCAGAGAGAGCCCACGAGATAATTATAGTTTTTCAGATTCTTGGGCTCAGATTGTCCACATGATCATACAACGCTCCATTCAATCTCTCATATGCCAGCTGGAAAATGAAACCTGACAGGGAAGTTTGTAGGATTTGACATTGACAAGACTTCCGTTTGGATAAAGCTGAGTATATATTGAGTTTTTGTGTATAATGGTTACTGCGACTTCGAAATTTTATCCATTCGCCATGAAGAAGAAATTGGATTTGTTTGTTGTAATCTCCAGTCGTCAGATTCGTAAGATTTCCAGCTCCCATGTTTCAAGCTATAAGATATACAACTCATCTGCAGAAGATACAAGTCCAGAATAAATCCATGAAAGAAAGACAAAATTTCTAAAGAAGTACAACATTCTTTCGATATGGGCTAGTCTTATGAAGCTGTCGGCACTAAATCACGAGATTCTCTATCTACCGAGCCGTCCAATATCTTACTTATGTATGATATCAAACTCTTAATACTACAAAGGGTACTCGTGGGCAGTGTTGTGGTTTTTGTCGTAATACGATTCGTAATAACGATTACGATTTTTTTCTTCATTGTTATCGTAATTACGATTTGTCGCATTCGTAATTACGAATCGTATTACGCGCAATACAAAAGAAGTGTCGTGGCTGATAATATCACTCAACCCTAACATTGGGCGAAGGGAGCCAGCCACGAGAGCAAATGTGCTCTAGGTGTTCAAATAATCTATTAATAGTCAAGATACTTTGCAAGGCCTTTCGCAAGTTACAGAAATTAACGTGTGAGAATCGGGCTCATGAAGTTACCTTCTGAACAATACCGCAACGAAAACCACTTGGATCATCCGTCGAGTAAGACTATACTTCCCAGCATTTCATTTATGTCACCTTTGTCTCCTGTTACGAAATCAATCTCAGTCATCTAAACAAAAATTTTGTGGCGCAGGCTTTCTCAGAAATTTCCTCGATAATAGTATGCTGATGTCGTCGAACTCAAGGTGCTCATGTTCTTGATGGAGTTTTCGGAGGCCTCGCTTCTGCTCTCGGTTGACTCGTCGGCCAGCACATCGGTGCCTTCATCTTCACGCTCAGTGTGATTTCAATCCAATTCCTGTAATTCTTCTCAAAACCGGGAAGCTTATCTATGTGTGTGTGAGAATCCAACGATTTGATCATTTCTGGCACCAATTTGTTTCTCTTCTTTGTGAATTTACGTTTTTTGCAGAGAATGAAGATTCAGATTAGGCTGACATGGAGAAGCCCACCACCTGTGCTGCATTGTCTTTGACTGTCAAGAACCCCAGTGCAATTTACGAATTCGTAAATTTCGTATTTCGGAATTACGACATGACTGGCAATCTAAATCGTAATAGAATTTCCAAATATCGTCGTAAATAGCTATTACGATTACGATAATTACGAATTGTGACAAGCCAGGGTCAGTTAATATTCAATGTTCAGTAAAAATGTCAAATGACATGCAGCTAGACATTGTACCGGATTCAGCAAAACACGAGACAAGCTAGCAAGCCCTGGATTCTTCCATCAATGAAGATGATAGCAACTTCGTATTTGCACCCGCGCATTCTTTCAGATACTATTTGAAAACAAAAGGCTTCTTTGGCTCGGCTTGACAAACGCCATACAATCTGGGGCACTACTAAAGCCGACACCCCGGAAGTGGCTGCCGTGTAAAAACTGCCAAACCTAATTTTTCTCGCCTAGAAATAGAAGCAGAAGTCCACCGCGCAGACGCCGCCGACCAAATAAACTACAAACGCCAAATTCCGCTTAGAAGCTATTCGGAACAAAACCAATAGCAGTTAAAAACCGCTCAATAACTCAATTATAATTACAAAACCGCACCATTAGCACTAAACTCCTTTTCCCAAGCTTGCAGAGTCAGTGACCACGTCGCCATCGCACCGTCACGCCTACACCCGTGCCTCTCAGCGCAGCTCTGCGCGCCCTCCAGAAATTAAACGCCTTCTGAAAATTTTCTAACACTTTCTTCCTACTTTACAACCACTTTTTCGTAAACTTAATCACCCAAAAATGTTCCCTAAATCCTGTTACAAGTGCGGTGAAGCCGGCCACATTGCCGACGCCTGCCAGCAAACCGAGAGATTGTGCTACAACTGCCGTCAGGCCGGACACGAATCTTCTGCTTGCCCCGAGCCAAAGACCACCAACTCTAAACAGTGCTACTCCTGTGGTGAGGTTGGTCACGTGCAAGGTGACTGCCCTAGCAGCGCTCAGGGTGCCAAGTGTTACAAGTGTTCCGAGTTTGGACACATTTCGAGAGAGTGCCCCCAGAACGAGAGCGCTGCCGAGGGTCCCGTTAAGGACACGACCGCTGTTTCTGGTAAGGACACGCCTAGACGCGCGCGCGGCCCCAAGAACGCCTCGTGCTACAAGTGCGGTGGCCCAAACCACTTCGCCAAGGACTGCCAGGCCAGCTCCGTCAAGTGCTACTCTTGCGGTAAGAACGGTCACATCTCCAAGGAGTGCGACCAGGCCTCCGACAAGTTTGCCAAGGCCTGTTACAACTGCGGTGAGACTGGCCACATCTCCAAGGACTGTGAGGTGGCCAACTAGATGCCCTGGGCCCTGCGTGGCACGGTAGACGTGAATGTTGGTGAAGCTGGGAGCATGGGAGAAGCTGGTGTGCGGTGTCTTTTCCCGACAAAAAATTCTCTTGTACAATACTAGAACGCTGTAACGACCACGGCCTCTCTTCGCTGAAATGAATCTGAAATATGTTATATCGTTAGCAATGCATCGTTCATCTTTGCGCCTGTGTAGTCACCGCTTTGTGTGTGTATCTTGGTTATATGTTGTTGTTGCTTCCAGACATTCTTGTCTTGAATGCATCTTGGCTGTGTTTGAAACTTTGACAACTCTCGAGTGAGAACGACGACTTTTGTCTGTTGCAATGAAAAGTGCCACCTTTTTAACGTATGGTCGAGACATGGTACGACTCAAGTCTGCTCTAATTAGCAAGTTGATGAAGGTTATTCACTAATGGATCATCATGGCTCATGCAGAGGTCTGTAATGAAACTCGAAGCTGGCGAAAATATAAAAGAAAAAAACTGAGAATTAGAATTAGTAGAACAGGAAATTGTGCCCTTTAAGAAGGTACACAGTTTGCTAATTTCACGTGGAGGTTATGCACGATTGATAACTACTGTGGTGGAAAACCGCATAATTAAGCGCGGTGCAGTACCACCAAAAAAGAAGAAATGCGATTTCTGTGGATCGAACACAGGACCTTCAGATCTTCAGTCTGACGCTCTCCCGACTGAGCTAAAGCCGCATAATTTTTTTTTATGCATCCTTCTCAGACCTAACAGCCACTGCCTTGTGATCACATACTTTTTATATGCAGAATCCGCGAGAAGAAATTTAAGAGCAATATTGCTAGCCCAAAGGATACCAAAAGGTCCAAGAGATTTGATAGTAAACTATAGGTGGGAGCCCCCTATAATACAATTGATTCTTTGAAAAAGAAAAAGTCTACTTCTTGGAGACTCTAATCCATCATAAGAGTATCTTACGAATAGGAGTCCTATCCCATAAACGAGCCGGATCCCTATCCGAGAATACGAATACCGGATTTCTATTCAAAGCGCCCTGAGCAGCTCCCTGCCTGGTAGCCTCACGGTATACCCTGTCCCTGCGAGAAGAAACGAGGATAATCGAGACTTAGCGGGATATAAAAGACTAGAGAAGTCTGACGATCCGATATATATTGAATTTAGTTGTTGTTTCCTTTTAAAGAAACACATCATATTACATCCTTTGAACTTGATAGCGCAGCACAACGGATTTTTTCGACTGTAGAAAGCAGTCAAAAAAGCAATCAATAAAGCAATACAACCTAATATGTCCCAGTCTTCGGCCTTGTTCAAATGGAAGAATCCCTTCAACCCAGACATTCTTCCGTATGGCGAGTGCGACTTAGAGGCATTTGAATGGGTTATTTCCATGCAACAACACCTCCAACTTTGTGAGTCAGAATCGGAGGCCAACAAGCTCATCTACCTTCTTTCGAACTTGCACGGAAGTGCGCATATGGCGTCTTTCGTCGCACCACTCACCTCTGTGGCAGAGTTTCTTGAATGGTTCAAGAGCCAATACGCAACAAACCTCTCGTTGGCAGTGTTTACTAAGGCTTCGAAAATGAAACAAACGGGTTCTCTTTCTGAGTACGTGGCAGAATATGAAAAGTTGGCGATGATGAATCTGCTAGCGCAGCATCCAGTACCAGGCGAAGTGATGCAGAATCGATTCATGAACGGACTCCAAAACCGTAATACCGCGTCGGAATACAGCGACAACACAGCCTCGAATCCGAGCCTCGCGAGGAACAACGCTCTGAATCAAGGGTCCCACAACCGACAACGGGGCCATCATGGATCTCCGAGCCGGCCTCGGACGTTTCGCATTATGAATCCAAACAACAGAGCGTTCATCAGCGCCGCTCCGAGCGCGAGTCCATGGGCCAGCCAATACAATGGCCGGCCGCAGACCGCGGATGATAACCAGAACCAAGGACAAGGTTTCCACCAAGGACAAGGTTTTAACCAAGGACAAGGTTTCCACCAAGGACAAGTTATAAACCAAAACCGTCGACAGGCCTACACGCCTCCCCACAGACGTCCGGGTGCATACCCTGCTGCTCCTAGAGAGCATGCTCCACGCCCGCCGGTGCCATAAAACAACACCAATCCGTTTGGAGACCACAGCTTGCAACCAGCGCGTTTCAGCGATGATATGGAGATTGATGCTCTTGTTTCCCAACACTATCAAGTACCGGAGTGAGAAGACTACTATGAGGGTGGTCAGGACTCCGCGTACATCTATAAGGTTTTGAGGGAGAACCAGCGCCACTCACAACTTTGGAAGAGCATGAGGCGGCCAAAAACAAGGCGGCACTGAACGTTCCCCCCGTGCACCTCAATCGCGGGAACGACGCTGAGGAGACGAGCGCGGATCTTTTTCGTGCCGAATGACCGTCTCAGACGTCTACAGAAAAGGTGCTGCGACAAGACAAAAACACTATGTCTTTCACTCTTCAAGCAGTACCACTTTTAAACCAGAAAACGACAGTGTCCCAAAACCTAAAATAATGACGACCGGACCGAATTGCCATTCTGATGTTAAAACTGGTGATAACACTATTCGTCTGCTCATGGACACAGGAGCCACTGGTGAATTCACTGACTTCAAACTTCTGAAGAAACTTGAGCTCAGTAACATTGAATCCGAGGTCGAGACTGTCGATGAAGTTGATATCACTCGGGATTGCAAGCATACCGAACACTTTCCGTTCGTCCTTTCATCAAAAACAATGATACTTACCGGAAGCCAAAGCCAATACCATGAACAAGAATTTGTTCGACGCATCACTCACCGAGTTTCAGTGATACCCAGGTCGAACTTACTTCTGGCTCCTGTATGGAACAACATGTTTTTTGCTTGCATGGTGTTCCCACAGTGATCGTGTAAGACCGATTTGGCCAATGATCAGTTGAGCGGGCTTATTACGTCGTGTGGTGTCGAAACACGGTTTACCACAGAAGAACACTCACAAACTGACGAGAGACTCAACCGGATGATGCTTGACATGGCTCGGCTTATCCTTCATCAACTTTGCAAAGAGTACAAATAATGTGAATAAACCCCCATGGCTGGGTTCGCGTACAACAGCGCGTACCTGGCCACCGTTGACGCGACTCCGTTTTATGCCAACTTAGGTATCGCCCTCGAATCGCTCATCTTTAACCGCACTTTTCGCAGTACGGGAGAGGCCGACAGATAGAGGAGGTATAGTTCGTCAAAGATCAATGACGAGTGTTACGACGTTTGCGAGAAAAATTAGGAGAAGCACAAGACGCTATGGCTCGTTCGTCGAATCGTCATAGACGTGCTATCGCGTTTGTTGTTGGGCATATCCGTGTACGTGCATGAATATTCATTCTGAGCCATGAACTTTCAGAGTCTCCCGTTCAGACTTACGCTGTTGTGATGTGGTGTGTTTTTCTGGAAAAAAATGGTTTTCAACTACCACGACCACTTGATGATTTTGAAATATTCAAGAATGGGAAGAACGAGGACCGATATTTGTAATCCTTAACTTAGAGCTCCATTCACAAAAATGAATTGGCTATAATTGCTACGGTGCTTATGAAAACTTTTGTTTTGTCCGTGGACTAATCTTCTGTGATACAGGCTTTTCTTTCTGGAAAAAGCAGACTGATAATATACGAAATAATCCAGAGTTTGACTTCCCCATTTTGTAGACTGTTCTGGTTTCAATTTGAATAGAATAGTGCAATCAAGAGGAATGAGTTCACAGAGATAATGCAACGCTACATGTTGCAAGATCACTTTATTCCCCTCATAGTTTGGGATACATGCTCATACCACGCACTCAAATTGTAAAATTGATTAAGTAACAAAAAACTCAAACGATCGTGGGTCAAAGTTAAACTCGATCGTCGCTTCACGTACTATAGTCGTCAACAACTGAGAAGCCGTGAAGAATCTCATAAAAGTTTTATCCGGTTGAAAGTTTTTTGGTCTCTTCAAAACACAAAAACAAAATAAGAAATGTTGAGAATTAGATACTTCACGAAGAACAAAGGTCTCCTACCAGGGTTCTTGTGAGAGGTCTTGGAATAGGATAGTGCCCGCTTATATATTACATTCAGTATATAACGGCAATTCAGCTATAAGCAATTTCGATTGAATTGGTAGTAACTGGTTTGACTTGCAACATATTGTCAATTATTCAATCCGCGACTGGTATCGTGTAAACCAAGGCATGCCTGATTGAGCCATTCGCATTCAGGGTTCTAAAAGCTGCTTAGTCCGGTTCCCAAAAAGACATTTCCCAATAGGACCTTGAGACTTAAAATTTCACAAATCAGCAAATATAAGCAGCAACTGTAAACGGGAGCACATCACGGATGTGTGAATCCATACACATCGTCTCACACCTATAGAAGGAACTCAATTCATGCGCGCTCTGAATTCAATGCGCGCCGTGAGTGTTCATGCAAGAAATTGTCAAATTCTGCAGGACAAAAAAAAATTTTGAGCTCGCATCACAATTCACAACTTAAAAGCGATGAAAACTGGCTTTCCAGGTAAAAAAGATAATGACTCCTGCGTGATTCGAACACGCGCATCTTACGATAACAGAACTTGAGTCTGCCGCCTTAAACCACTCGGCCAAAGAGCCTTTTTGATGTTTTTTTCAAAAGTATTCCCCTGAAAACCCCGGCACCTCTGTCACATGCTAAGCCGTCGACGCAGACACTCCCCACCTTGCCACATGCTAAACAGTGTTGCGCGCTGGCGTAATTTTACGTAAATCGTAATTGAGTTATGTTTTTTACGCTACAAAATTACAATTTTTTACGACGTATTTACAGTTTTTTACGTCTTTCACTGTTTTCTTAAGTCTTTCTTCAGTAAGGCGCCATTAACCAGTGATGCACAGCTTGTTCGGATATTAGGTTAAAGCCCTGAGCATGCACGTGTTCACGGCAGTGAATTTTGTAATACTTGAACGCTCCTCCCTCGTTGGTCAAATAATAAAAAAGGAGAACAGCTCGTCTCATTCACGCCGTCTTTTACGAAGCCCACTTTCACCACTCTGCGTGCTCAGGTCGCGAGGAACATCAAGGACAACGATGGTGACGAGATGGAAGTCGGCGCTGGTGAAGTTGTTGACGTCAATTGAGTACATGCGTTCTTGATGATCGGATAGATTCGCTGTTTTCGAGAAGCTCTATTTGGGCATGAAACAGCTCATTTCTTCACACTTCACTCAACTTGACAAAACGAGATACGTTCCGCTAAGATCTCTGCTAACACAGTATAGAAGTACGTAAATATTTATATTATCAATACATTTTTGAAGTGTTAAGTGGAGAGATTGCCCACAAATAAGAGTAATTTCGCTAGTCACTGTCCCATACTAATGAGAATTATGGTACCGTAGTTTTCATATTCTGGCAACTTTCGGTGGCGTGTTTCCATATTTAGACTTGAATCACGATTTTTTGTTGCGCTGAGATTATGAACAATTCACGAAAAAATCACGGAAAATTACGAAAAAATTACGCTAGAATTACGCGCAACTCTGATGCTAAGCCGTCGATGCAGACACTCCCCACCTTGCCACATACCAGGGCCTCCCCATTATTTATAGGCGGCCCCTCGCCCCCATTTACGTTAGGCGACGGTTTTGTAGTCTAATTCATCACGGTAACTATTACAACTTAAATAAGTAATCGCTTGTGTTGAGAGACTGTATTTTGAGAAAAATATTTGCTCAGGTAGAGTTCATTCTTTCAAGAGGTCGCCATGCACGCCTTTCTTCTCATTTGCTAATACTTATCTTTTTAAAAGACAATCTATCTCTCTGTTAGTCCAGGCTTCTTGGTAATCCTCTTTGGATTCTCCAAAATTGTTGCTCTATGCATTATTGCTATCTCTCAATGGGCCAAAAACTGAAATAACATGTTAGCGTCTCAGCCTCTCAAACTACCAATTTCGTTCGTCCCAATTCGTTGCAGATTATTGTAGTGAAATTCTCTCTTGCGCTTTTCAAATTTCTCAAGAAATTTACTAAACAGAATGAAGAAAAATTCTTGTCTAGCCTGGGATGATTTGACCGCACCAACCTTTTATGTATTGTAGACGCTGGTAATTTTTATACACAAGCTGTTAATATAATTCTCGAGATTGGAACCCTGAATGTAGTTCGAGACTTTGAATGAAGGGATCCAAACAAACTTACCTTGCGTATGAGCTTCAAACGCTGCTGGTTTTGGTCAAAAGCTCTCCAACTCTGCGACTTTCAGGTCTAGGCTTCCAACTTTCTTTTCTGCTGGCAACTCGCACAACCCTTGGTGGTATCACTCATCTGGAAGAAACAAGCTCAGCTGAGAATCAATTCCATTTTCTGAGTTGTTCATTTCAAGCTTTAAGATATATGTTCAATTCGAATACGACTTTCGACTTTGTAATAGATTATGGCTTGAAATGTCGAATTTGGGCAAATTTCATGCCCTGGCCTCGTAATAGCAACTTATTAGAGAACAATCGATCATATCAGATGTTTGAGAGGTTCTTTTTCTGAAATGGCTATTTCTTTTCTAGTATTGATTCAATGGATGAACTGAAGCTTTTACAACTCAGTACAGCACACGGGACTTCAATCTCGGCACCAATCACAAATACCGCGTCAGCTTTTTATAAATGGCCGGAAAACGTTTAAAATAAATCTGTGAAGTAATGATCTGGCACTTGTCTGGTCGCACAGCTTACTTTCCCAGTAGGTTTCAGATCATCAGAAAACTTTTACTATACAGAAGTCGATGAGTTTTTTCATCACAAAAGCCATCTATTAATTATTTCGCAAACCCCTTACACAGCACAGTAGCCACCATCGACCTGGATATCCGTGCCGGTCGTAAATGATGCCAAGTCACTGGCCAAGTACATGTATGCACCAACCAATTCTTCAGGTCTCGCCTCTCTGCCCAACGGAGTTAAGCCCCACCATTTGGCACGTTGTTCCGTGGGCACAAAGTCCGAAAGACCGGTATCGGTGTACCCGGGCGAGACCGTGTTGACACGGGCAAACCCGGCGAATTCCACTGCCAACGATTTACCCATGTGCACCACCGCAGCTTTAGATGCGTTGTATCCTGTTTGGTAGTTTGGTACATTCACAATGTGCCCGCTCATCGATGCGGTCATTATAAGCGAGCCCTTGCCCTTTCTTTTGAAAACTTCTCCAACAGACTTGGCGCAGTTGAAAACACCATGTACATTAACGTCAAACACTCTTCTCCATTCATCCAAGGTACTGGCATCATTGAGAATCGAGCCAGTGGTCCACACAACGCCGGCATTCGCGATGAACGTATCGATTGTTCCAAAGTCTGCCTCGATCTTCCGAACCGTCTCTTTGACTTGCCCGTAATTGGTCACATCAACGACGTACGACTGCACCTTGACACCATATTTGGCAGCTAGCGTCTTGTCTATGGTGGGATTGTGCTTGAAATCCATGATCGCCACATGTGAGCCCGCAGACGCAAACGCATCTGCAAGCGCCCCTCCAATCAGGCCAGCAGCGCCCGTAATGACCGTCACTTTGTTGTCCATCTTGAAACGCTCGTATGCAGTCCCGACCAACTCGGGTGCTGGGAACGGCACGGGCTGCTCATCCTGCTCTGGTTTAATGATAGTAGTATATTGGTTCTCTGTGATTGTCATGGTCAAAAGATTACGAGAATAGGTGTGTTTTTTGATTATTCCCGTGTTTGCGGTGGTAAATTCTGGCGGCTTTATATGCTCGCCTATTACCCCAGAAACGCGATGCTGTTACTGCCCGAAAATTGTTCCGGCGCGCATGGTGGTTGCGAGCGTTGTGCTGAAGGAGGAAAAGAAACGTGCGTGCCGGAAAAACTTTCAAAAAAAAGAAGATTGGGCAATGACGTGGACTGACAGGCAAGATCACCATAGTAAATTGATGAGATCAGTTGTGTTACCACTTTATGGGAAAAAGCAATGAAATTTTGAGAAACATTTTAAAATTTCAGCCTTGATTCTGGCCTTTTCAGCTTTTGTGATCTCTGTTTTTGTGGTCTCTCTGTTTTTGTGGTCTCTCTGTTTTTGTGGTCTCTTTGTTTTTGTAAGATTCCTGGCCAGAAATTTGTGAGTGGCACGTGCCCTGGAAGCACCCACTAAAATTGCACTTTGCTTGTATACAATTGAATAAATTCGACTCCTTGATCTATCTTCATAATCTCAAGTCTAGCTGTTGTATAACAGCTATTCATAAATCACCTAGGTTTATTGTTTGCAGCGACTATCTTGAATACTGGCAACTTTATAGTTCAGGACGCGTAATGACATCAGTCCAAAAAAATGGCCTGGCAAGTTGTCACGTTTTTTTCTTTAGAGGGTTCGTCGAGATTTTTTTGTCCAGAACTCAAATTGTAGCTCATTCAGATCCATTTTCTCTTCACATTTCCCAGATCAAGCCTTGAGACTAAAATCTTTTTAGAGAGCAAAAGTTCTTGACTCTTTTACACAACCTGTCAAACAAACAGGGGTGGTTCCACCAAGTACATCGCCAAACGTAAAATGATACAGACTTTTCTTTTCACAAATTATTCATGGTCTCCGGTTCAGTCGTCACAATCAGAAATTAAACAACCTACTTGCTGGCTTTCTGTCAGAAAAAAACCCACATAGAGTCAGGCAGAAACGTGCATTGAGGAACTTCTTCTCAATACCACATCCTCCGACTTCTAGTCTATATAGTGTGTGATTACAGCCCTCTGTTTCAACAGCTGGGCATTTCGTTTATAACGTGAGATATCTCGAAACCTGCTTTTCGCAATTCTAGTGACAAGCTTCCGATGATTCCTCCTTTCTTTATTTTGGAAAGATTTATATCAGGTGATTGGGTTATCACATATTCGGGTCCAGTCACACTCTCTAGCCTCGCCGTGGTATCCTTCAACCCGATAAATTATGGCTTAGGTGATCCAGACGCCCACAGTAAGGGTGCTTCTCGGCTGGATAAGCCGCACTCTATAATATTTTCAGTCAGCATAATGCTTTGTTTGACTCCGGAATTTTCCAGCTCTTTTATAAATTTCTGCATGCACGCGTGTCATGGTGATGATACCTGAGACACAAGATCGCACCTTCGTAAGTTTCATCATTCGAAAAAGTCTCTCATCACCTCCGGAATTCTCGATCTTGACCGCATACAAATGCTCCAGATCTGTATCTAATCGGCTTACTCATCGGCAAAAGGGCCGACTTGCATGAAAGCGTAAATTCCTTGACATCTCAGATATTAGGTAAGTACCACCACGTTACGTACGATCAAATAATCGTATCTCAGGCACGTTTTTGACATGGAGAATGTGACGAAATAGCGATAGCAATGAATCGTTAGTGTCACTCTCGAGCGGGGAGTCAACACGAGAAGGAACGACATGTCCAGCATGCTTCGGCTTGATAGTACCTGCAAGCGAAACAGGCAAATAGCAAATCAAGGTAACAAATTTGATGAAATTGAAGAGCATTGCAGACAAGTTGTGTGTATTGAAATTTCAACTATGGGTCTTGTCCGATTATATTTCCCCACTGAAAAAAAAAAGTCAGGCCTCAGATCTGCAATTTTCTCAGCCGTTCCATCCGGAATGAAGCTGCTGCTCGCAAACAATGGGCTCAATCAGGCAGTGCAAATCACACGGCTTGCCAGTCGAATTTGTTCAAACGGATGGTGACGATGTTTGATTTCTTGTGAAAGGTGATAATGGGAAAAGCGACACAAATTCGTCGCCCTCCCGCAAATATCTTCATTTCCATTTATTATATCAAGTCCGACGCGCGGCTTTGAAGCGAGTCAGAAAAAAACAATGGCTAAAATCTGCGAGGTTGATGAGTTCGTGACCCATGGTTCAAATCCGTTGTTTGCTCCCGCTCTCAGACAACAAAACAAGTCGGGCAGTCTCAAGATCGACATGAAAATCTGTTCTCGTTTTATTTCTGAAGACTTATTATCTGGTTCTCGATGATTTTCAAGACCAGGAAAGGAGCATGCGTACAAAAGTACTACCTCCCCGTGAAATGAACGAATTTTTCGATGGCGGAGTTGAATTTATTTGAAAAATCAATTTCACGGAAGTCCTCTGGACAAGTTTCAGGTTTGCTTTTGTTGGTTCGAAGCCATTGTTATCCAGTCGTGGTGTGGCAAAAGATGAATTTGCGAATTGCGTTCGCGCAATGATTCACATAGGAAGGCCGTGCGAAGAATTTATGATCTAGGTAAGAAGCCCACTGCCGCTTAATTTCAGACCGAAAGCAAAAATTTCATCATGCCTTGCTTTCACTCTGAAGAGAGCGGCTCACTTATATTTCAGGTACATTGTCATTGGTTTCGGCCGTCGGCTCGTGGAGAGGATCAGCCGTATGCAGGACCGTCGTTCTCTTTTGAATGTTGTCAACTGAGCCGCAAAGTAAATCAGAAAGGGAACTGAGATCCAATGAGACCATGTAGTTTTCGGCTCTTCAAGCAATTTGATTTGTTGATTCTTCCGCAGATCTCCTCTACCTTGACGTGTTTTATCTGATGATGATCTTGAGCCCCGGCTGACATCATGTACAGGTTTTCCTGGTTGCAATCAACCTGGTTATGAGATCCCTTCATGATCACAAAGAAAAAGCCTCGTCATCAAACGCTGATCATTTTTTGTGATAATTCCCTTGGTTTTAGTGGTTTCGGCGCAGAGAGATTTCTCAAGATATAACTTTTTGATCTTTTTGCAATAGCTTTAATAACATACGAGAAACAGGTGGCCAAATAGAGATATTGTTGCTGGTGCCAAATACCCCTCGGTGCATAATGAGCTGACTTTTTTCGGGATATGGTCCATTCACGTAACATGCATGGTGTTGCAGAATTATGAAGGCTTATCAGATCTAATGTTGAGGGAAGATCCTGACTGACCCTCCATCCAAGCCTCAGGCAATGTCTCCGTTGACCTCCTTCTGAGGTAGATGTAGCTATTTTTTGGTGTGAAATACTTCGATCAATGGCTCTCCTCACCAAGTTATCATGAGGTGCGCACTGTATAGTGTGCGCTCAGTCTTGAAGCCCAACACGAGCGCCTAAAAGACGTAGTATTTGTCTGAGAGTGACAAGAAACGAACGAATAAATTGACCATTCAGCCAAACTTTCAACTTTGGAAGTCCCTCATTTGGGCCGTAATGTTCACCATCACTTTCGTAAACCAGAGTGTGATTGCTGTTTTTACACAGGGAGTCAAAGCTAATGCTGAAGCACAGAAATGGCATGTTCTGGATCTATCTTTTTGCTCCAATTGCCCCTTTTGGACACCACTGTGAAACTTGGATCTGAGCACCACTAGGTGATAATGTGGTAATTGCAAATCAAGGAGCAACCCTCATCTACGAGGCGGCACATGACTGGGAATATGTGCTGTGGCCTTACTAAAGAAACCCGTGTCCCTTTTGAATAGTCGACACCAGGATAGGCTTCGCGGCCTTACCTGGGTGTAGTTGTGGTGCACCTAATTATCTGCCTTTTCTCCGTAAATCAAAGAATCTCCAATCTAAACTTTTCATTCTCATGAGTAAAAAACATTGCATCATGCTTGGAACCCCCCTTTTCCAACAAAGTTGTCGTCAGGAAGACAGACTTATTTTCAATTTTCTTGGGAGGAATAGTCAGATCGGGCGATACGAAGGCGGGTGTGTCCGCGTTTTTTAAACTTTGGGGCTCCACAGTCCCTCACTCTCCTATCAAAGACCAGCAATACCAGCAGTGAATCATCTTGGTAACGACAGGAGCTAAAGTTATTTTAGACACCCCTCACGCAGGCTAATCCTGTATCATTCACCTCATCAATACCCGTCTAGATCAGGCCATGATCTCCTCACGCGTGGCGCCTACGTAAACTGGAGACGCCCCCGCGGAGCAATCCTTCTCGAAATGCAGGAGTGCACATAGATCGGCGATTCCGCATGTCTGTGCGCAATCCATTGGGACTCGGCCTGATAGTGCCGCCCCGTCGCTGGGCCGCAATTTTCCGTGGTAGTCTCGATCCATCTGCTACTAGATCCCTCTTTGATCTGCTCTTTTCCTCTCCTTTTTGTGATTTGAGAGTTTTCTATTGCGTAACTGATTTCCAATTGCATCACAGACACACATTTGTCTGCAATTGAGCAACTGGCTTGTCGTATTATTGATCCGATCAGCGCACACTTGGTGAGAAATTGTCCGTGCTTCTAGACCGCCAGAAAGCTACCTTTGATCATGCTGGAACAGCAATTTGTTGAGTTGCTTACCGCGGAGGAGCGCCGGCTTCACGAAAACAAGAAAAGAACCAAGTACCACCAACGCTGGGGCACTTATCTTAGTGAGCGACAGTGGGCGACGGTGCGTGAGGACTATTCTGCCTCAGGTAGTGCGTGGGATGACTTTTCCTTTGATGACTCTCGTTACAGAACTTATAGATGGGGTGAAGATGGTTTGGCGGGCTTTTGTGACACGCACCAGTTGGTGAACACGTCCATGGCGCTCTGGAACGGCAAAGATGACATCTTGAAGGAGAAGCTTTTCGGCGTCACCAACTCCCAGGGCAACCACGGAGAAGACGTCAAAGAGTTGTACTATTACTTAGACAATACCCCAACGCACTCGTACACGAAGTTCTTGTACAAATACCCGCACCAGCAGTTTCCGTATAAGCAGTTGGTGGAGGAGAGCGGAAAGAAACTGCGCTTGGAGCACGAATACGAGATCACCGACACCGGGATTTTTGACGAGCTGCGCTACTTTGATGTTGTTCATGAAGTGGCAAAGTCTGACGACGATCCAGAGGAGCTCTTGTTCCGTATCACCGCATACAACCGTGGGCCCGACGCGGCTCCTTTACACATTTTGCCTCACATTGTGTTCAGAAACACATGGGCATGGGGAACCGAGGAGCTGGCCAAAGGGAAACCCAACTTGAAGGCTACAGACGCTTTCACGATCGAATTAGACCACCCCAAGTTCGGTACCCGTCATGTGGTGTTTGCTCCTGCTCCTGGAGCCACTGAGAACTCGCCCGATGTAGAGCCTCAATTGATTTTCACCGAAAATGAGACCAACTCCAAGCATTTGTATGGCCAGGAGAACACCGCAGACTATGTTAAGGATGCGTTCCACGATTACGTGGTTGGCGGCAACCACAAGGCGGTCAATCCCGAGAAAACAGGAACGAAAGCCGCGGCTGTCTTTTCTTTCGACGAGGACGGAGGTGTGCCTCCGGGCGACTATGTCACGGTACGTTATCGCGTGCTGAAGAACAGCGGGGAAATCGACGAAGTTGAATTCGACAATGTCTTTGCAAGACGCCAGGACGAGGCAGACGCGTTCTTCTGGAAAGTATCTCCGTTGCCGCTTTCGGACGAGTTGAGACAGGTCCAGCGTCAGGCTTTCGCCGGGTTGTTGTGGACGAAACAATTCTATCATTTCGTCCACAGCTACTGGCTGAGTGGAGACCCCAACACGCCGCCGCCACCCGAAAACAGGGCAAACGGTCGTAATAAGGAGTGGAAGCACTTGTTTATCGACGATGTGTTGTCCCTTCCTGATAAGTGGGAGTACCCTTTTTTTGCCGCCTGGGACACCGCATTCCACTGTATTCCGTTTGCCATGATCGACCCGGAGTTCGCCAAAAAGCAGTTGGAGCTTTTGACCAGAGAATGGTACATGCATCCAAACGGGCAGTTGCCGGCATACGAGTGGAATTTTAGTGACGTCAACCCTCCTGTGCACGCGTGGGCCCTGTACCGTGTTTTCAAAATACAAAGAAAGATGTACGGTGTCGAAGACTTGGACTTCTTGGAGGGCGTTTTTCAAAAGTTGTTGCTTAACTTCACCTGGTGGGTCAACCGCAAGGACGAGGACGGCAACAACTTGTTTGCAGGAGGCTTTTTAGGGCTCGACAACATCGGTGTGTTCAACAGATCCGAGCCTCTCCCCACCGGAGGCACATTGCAACAATCAGACTCGACCGGTTGGATGGCGTTCTACTGTTTGCAGATGTTGAACATCGCGTTGGAATTGGCGAAGTCTAGACCCGTCTACGAGAACATTGCTTCGAAATTCTTTGAGCATTTCTTGTTAATCGCCGACGCCATGTCGTACCGCGGTGCCTCCAAAGGCGAACTGGAGCCCACGGAGCAGTCTTTGTGGGATGAAAAGGATAAGTTCTATTATGATGCGATCCATTTCGACAGTCACACACAACTGTTGCCCATCCGCTCCTTGGTCGGTTTGATTCCGCTTTATGCCTCGTTGACGTTGGAGCCGGAGTTGTTGAACAAGTTTCCGTCGTTCAAAAAGCGCTTGGACTGGTTCATTGAAAACAGAAAGTCGGTGGCTGAACGAAACATTGCGCTGATGTCCCACCGTGGTGTGGGCGAGCGCCTTCTTTTGTCATTGGTGAACAAAGAGCGGCTCGTGGCCATTCTCGAGCGTATGTTGGATGAGGACGAGTTCTTGTCCGAGTTCGGTGTGCGCTCGTTGTCGAAATACCACGAAAACCATCCGTTCGAGTTGGATGTCCACGGGCAAAAGTACGAAGTTAAGTATTTGCCTGGAGAGTCCGACCTGGGTATGTTTGGAGGCAATCTGAACTGGCGTGGTCCCATTTGGTTCCCCGTGAACTTTTTGCTTGTTGAGTCTCTTCAAAGGTTTTACCTTTACTACGGGTCGGACTTGAAGGTAGAGTGCCCCAAAGGCTCGGGTGAGTATTTGAACTTGGCCCAGTGTGCTGAAGAAATCCAGCATCGCTTAATCCACTTGTTCATTCCTGACAATGATGGGAATAGGGCGTGTAATGGTGAGAACGACTTGGTAAACCATGACCCCCATTTCAAGCATTACGTGCCATTTTATGAGTACTTCGACGGAGATACTGGCCGTGGTTTGGGTGCATCTCATCAGTGTGGATGGACTGCCGTGGTGGCGAAATGGATTCACGACAACGGTACCACTTGTCGTACCCCTAAAACACCCAAGCCGGCAATCCAAAGCGAGAGACGCAACCTGATTCACTCTTTCGAGACCGAAAATGAATCGATGTTGCTGAAGGAGGAACACGACGACGAGCTTGTGGAGAAGTTCGCTCCTAAGCTGGGCCCTTTCCCCGGTAGATTGATCCGCAGACGGAGTGGAAAATCGTTGTTGAACTTGACAATCAACTCTTTGGATTTGGGCGACGACGACAATGTCAAGCAGTCATCGGAAGAGCCAATTGCGGGCTTCCGCGACCTCAAGAACGTCACGGCAGACATGGAAGATCTCAGTTTGGCTCGTTCGGCGTCACGTGGATCGACCGACTCTCGCAGTCACGATCCAAACTTGATCGAGCACATCCGTGCAGCTTTCAAGAAGTATAAGAACCGTACGGACGAGGATGAAGCCGATGAGTTTGAGACTCGCCACTGAGGGGCCTGTGAGGGCTTTTGTGTCGAAATTGGCTTATTTAAGTGGGAGTTTGTTCTTATTGTGCACGTTTTGTCAAAACGGTGCGTGAGAGAAGTGCTCCCACAAATGTTTTCCCGTGTCTGCATTTGCGATTTGAACTATGTATAGCAATAACAATTAGAATAGAATTCAGTTTATTAAACAGAGCGACACTCTGCATATCTGTGGGCTGGACCGCACGAAGAAACTATACGATCTTGGAGTATTTCTGGTCATTGATGGGAGAAATAGGGTCTACACCGTTCAAGAATGGACTTTTTCGGAAGAGAAAACGTCTACTCGTGCTTGTTAGGGCAGACACCATTGTGCAAATCAGCACTCTGTTTTTTACAGTGAATTGATATTGCCGGCAGAAATATTACGTGGTAATCAGCACACCATTTATCTTTTTGAGCTGCTCATTCGTGTAGGACTTCAACGTTGAATTTTCTGGAGAGGTACACATTTCACCTTGTTCGTGATTACGACTCTCTTGAATGAGACCTCGAGAGGTTGAGCCATATAAGTATGTGTGACCCAAAAGACGATAAACTCTAGCAAATCAAGTCATTCTCATACCGTACACCTGAGACATCGCGTTACATCCCGGCAAATGTTTCACACAATTCACTCCAGGGTAACCCCTGAGGGAGCTGACCTACGTCTCAAATGGCCATCCTAGCCCCCGATCTCTTGTAAAAATCAAGTACACCTGGGAACTGTGAATAATGATTTCTTCAAAGGGACTATCAATTTTAATTTGTGTACCTCGATAACTCTATTATCATCATACAAATAAACGATGACCGTCTCAAAAGAGGCAATTAGAATTGAAATTGAACACCTCGTAGCTCTATCATCATCACACCAATATGGCAAACACAATCACAGCCGACGACGACGACGACAAAAACTCCATTTGAAATTCAATACTCGCCGTCGCCTCAAATTGCAGAAGCGCGAGTGAGATATCTGCAGCCAGTAAACTGGTTCACAAAATCGCCATTTCTTATTATTGGCTGTGCTCAGTTACATCGTCGGCTTTCATTCAGTACTTCACGGTCAAGTCCAGCTTCAATGAGATAACAGTGAAAATTGGCCCATGGACCAGTTCCATGCAATTGTCTTGAGCGCGTCAAGTAGTGCAACTAAGTTAAGATGACTTACTGAACAACTGTGCTTTTCTTCATCTGGAGAGTCTTCTTTTGTCTGTGTTTTTTTCTAGCAACATCCATGCAGCTGTATCTCTATTCAAATAGCTGAAATCTCGGAATACTCAGGTAGTTAATACATCGATTTTTTCGATTTGAGGCAAATTCTCCCTTCAATTCTTCTTTGACCAGCCAGCTCAGTACAGCCTCGCTTCGCTCAGCTTCACTCAGTATCCATGGTTCACTAGAATATGATCAAGGTGCTGTGCCGTACATATCTGGAAAAAAATATATGTTGAGGTTTTCTATAGAATATATAGTTTTCGCCCATGACCAAGGTAGGGGGCACCCTTCAATACATATTTTTTTTCTTTTTTAATTAAAAAAGTTCCAGCGAAGAAGAATCAAAATGTTAGTTCTTCAAGTCGAGAAATATGATTACTTGTCAAGTACTCAAACAATTATTTTCGACACGAAGTCGTTGTTGATTAGCCGTCCACTGGATTTGCAGCCACCCCTCGTGTAAATTGCGGAAAAGGGGTGTGTCACGTGACAAGGTCGATCCCGAAATCCGGGGGTTGCGCGGCGCAGTGCACTTCAGCTCTAACCGGCCGCCCAAGCCTCAGCAAAGAGGCAACGCTGTGAGTTTCCGGGATTACCACCATCTTAATCAATCCTTGGATTCCGCCAAAAATTCAAACAAAGAAGAAGTATGACCGATCTTCTCGACACGTACGAATCCGACTTTCAGTTGGCACTCCAGGAGGCACGGCTGGGATTGGCCGCCGCGGGCAATGATCCCGCTCAGCGTAAACTAGCCCTCCAATCAGTCGAACACGCGTGCGAAGAAGCGCTTGAAGTTTTGGATCAAATGAGTGTTGAGGTTCAAAACTTGCCCCTGAGTCAGCGGGCTGCGCAAAATGTGCGGATCCGTCAGCACCGTGGTGAAGTTGATGCGACAAAGCAGAAGTTGCGCCAACTCATGGATGAAGACGACCGCAGCGCCTTGTTTGGCTCACGGTACACAGACGATGGGGATGAAGAAAGCAATATTGGACGGGACCTGCAGCGAAAACAGCTTTTGAGCAACAATGCGTCATTGGAACGCAGTCTGGACCGCTTGCGCGAGAGCCAGCGGATTGCGTACGAAACTGAAAACATCGGAGGGAACATTTTGAATGATTTGCGTGCACAGCGCGAGCAGATCACCAATTCACGGAACACGTTGCTGGCAGCAGACCTGTACGTCGACAAGTCCGTGAAAACACTCCGGTCGATGTCGCGGCGCATCACTGCCAACAAGTTCATTAGCTACGCGATCATCGGAGTGCTAGTGCTTCTCATCTTGCTTGTTCTTGCCAGCAAATTATGGTAAAGAAGGAAGTATCGATGCATGAGACACAGATGGAGTGTGTAGTGAAGTCGTGGAAGCTTGCGGGATTCTTGGTACTCGGCTCACGTGAAGAGGCTGAGACTTGAGAGCTGCAAACGTCGTGGACATCTTCTGACTATGGGACTACTGGGTCAATTCATGAGAGCCCAGGTGCTTCTTGACCTGAAACTGATATTCGCCGAGAGTTCGATCGTACTGAAACAAAGCAGTTCCCACGCTGAATTATTCTCGATCAGTCGCTTGTTTGGACTCATCCGTGTATCTTTCAAACTCAAGGAATAATTTAATTCATTTCAGATTGTATTTGAAATTCACTAGGTATTTGGAAGAGTCCTTTGCTGAATACGTTATGTTCCTCAGGCGTGAGACGGCTCCAGTTTCAAGTCTACGATTCAATAAAATGGACCAGAAAGCATTTGCCTGCATGACCCGCTTTTCAATGTCCTCTGAATGTTTGGCTTAAACTCAATTATGTGCTTAGCATATATAGATAACTCATCTTCCGCCCCGCAATTAGATCTAATTTATTCCACCGGAGGAAGGATTGTACATTTACGACTAAAGATTCTTCAAAACGTAATGAATGACTCAGATGTTGGTGTTCCGAGAATATGAATTTTTTTTTTTTTTAAAGAATCATCACATTGGGGGGTGCTGTGATTCGGCTGCTATGCGAGCCTCATCTCAGCAAAACTATATAGTCTATAGAAAAAACCTCCAATGGAGTATGGAGTTTTGAGTAAGACTTCCTCATGGGAAATTCGAGTTGAGGAAGAAGAAAAAATTATCTGCTATGAATCAAGAGAACCAACTTCCAAAACTAACCTCCAGATCCAAAATACTAATGATCTTTAGTTCAAAAACTACAAAATCAACTGGGAAAAATCAGATTTGGGAGAATTACCAGCAGTGATGAGATATGCACGGAACAGCGAAGTACAGTTTGTAGCCCATCTAGCTGCTCCTTCAAATTATTTTAATACATCCATAATACACACAAAATTCCGAAATTGTGCAGCCTCATCTCGGGTCGCCAGGCAACTTCCGCGTCGGCCCAGAAAAAAAAAAAAATGCATCCAACCGGCATATCGCGACCGTTTCCTGCTTAGTATAGATGAATTTTCATTAGCTGAGCACCGATAAGCGTGATTCATTTACACGAGTCATTCTCGGAAAAAACAGAAGCGAGGTGAGAATTTCACGAAAACTTTTTGTTAGGTTAAAATAAAATCTTAACTGTTTGGAAGCTGCCCATCACCAGGATCCACCTCTATTCAATTTGAGCGTTTCTTTGATCTCACGAAGGATTCTTCTAAGACCGATCTAGCCCGGACTGACTCCACTACTGGTGAAATACGATCCACCACGCAACAACGGCAGAGTAAAGAAAATCAAGATTGTTCATTGATTTTTTTCTAGAGATTTCAGAAGAGCCCTGGTTTACTTTCATAAACTGTGCCTAACTTGAGCACATTCTCCCCATACCTGGTTCCGTTTCTACATCTCATTGACTCACCAACAGAATACCCGGCAATTTACAAAGATATGTTCAAAGCGTCCACAATTCTCTTGAGAGCATCGCCGAAAAACTTTCGCGTCCCACTTAGGCTAATGCCACTTGGTCCACGCAGATTATTCTCACATAGTGCCATCAATTGGCACGGGCACCTTCATACACCCAAAGCAGGAGAGGAGTTGAAAATAACCTTCATATCTAAGGACGGCCTGCAAAAGACTTTTGAAGTCGCCGAGGGAGACAATATCTTGGATATCGCCCAGGCACACAACTTGGACATGGAGGGGGCCTGTGGCGGGTCGTGTGCGTGCTCCACGTGTCACGTGATTGTAGACCCGGACTTTTACGACGAGATCCCGGAGCCCGATGACGACGAAAACGATATGTTGGACTTGGCGTTCGGCTTAACAGAAACGTCTCGTTTGGGATGCCAGGTCAAGATGCTGAAGGAGTTGGATGGCATCCGTATAGCGCTCCCTGCCATGACGAGAAACTTGCAGTCAAAAGACTTCAACTAAGGGAACGATATGGCGCATGTTGTTATTCTTAAACGCTTGTAGATAGAAATCATGATTGGAAGGCTAACTGTGCTAGAGTTGATGATTTAATTAGTTTGACAACCATCTGAAGAGAAGGGTCGGCTATAAATGGCTTCAGATCATTTGAACACATGTCTTTGAAGCTTAGAAGACTATGTTCTGGAAGCTCCGCAAAGATTCGAACGGAGCAAAACTTTCGGTTTGTCATAGTCTAATTGTATAGAGAAAGCGGCTTTGATGAACATAATTAGTTTGGACTGCCAAATTTTGAGACTTTTAACGTTAAATTACATAAAGATTGTATTGATATAATCAATTTTACCGTCACGCTGAACTGCCCAAGTGAAGTGCTGGAAGTATCCACACGAGGAGAGCGTAGGATATTATGAGACCGCGTCAGTGAGTTTGACAATTGTCAACTAAATTCGACATTGCAAGCTTGATCTAACGTTTGAGTCACAGTTAAGGACAGTCTCGAACAGATTTATTTCAGAAAAAATAATCAAACTGAGTCCCAGAGAGTCATGGAAGTCCTCACATGTTGTACTTCGATAAAGCATACTGGATTGTCGGTGCTCATTCGTGTCGTGATGCGACGCGGGCTCGGCATGCACGGTCTGTTTACATTCACTGATAATGTCGCAGACGCTACACTGTTCAATGTGGGCCAGCAGCATTCTGAAACACACGTGAAACACACACAAAACACGTCCCCTGCCTCCTCTTGACCATACACATACAAAGATCCCGAATTCTTGAAGATGAGTGGGAATAGTCAAGAACTACTGCCCGCCAAAAAGCGTCGGCGTGTATTAGGTGAGATTGGCAATACCGAGGAATTGCAGACTACCAGTCAAAATCCACTGGCACTCATTCTACTGAGAATAGCTTCTGACTCTGAGCCAAAAGATATCGATAATCTTGACTCGGAAAATATGCCTGAGTTAATGCAGAGACCCGTATCAGGGAAAGATTTGAACAGCAGGGGCTCCAACATTCCCACTCTTCGAAAAAACCAACAATACGAACGGTTTTTGAGCGTGAATGAGTCATTGAGCCGCAAAATGACGATACACTCGAGTTCAAAAGATCCACTAACCTCGGCACATGAAAGGGCCGAACTGCGGCATCATGAGTCGAGACTGGCTTTGGAGGAACTCACACACGAATCAAAAAGACTCGATTACGAGATCCAAATCGCAACCAAAAAGTTGAATTCTTTCGAGGAAGAAGCGCATGCCATGAGGAAACTACATCGGGCTCTACAGAATGAGAATCTGGCGCTCTTGCGTGCCGTGGAAGACGAAAAGAACAAGTTTGATTTTTTACTGGAACAGATGACCACAAGAGTCGAAACTAAGGACCGTAAACTAGAGTTGATACTAAAGGAAAAGCGGATAAAGGCTCAAAGCACGTACGAAGGTGTCAAGCACGAAATCAAAATGGAGTTGGAGCGGGCGCTTTTCGAGGAGAAACTGGAGTCTGCCAAAAATTTGGCACTTCTAGAAAAGGAGAAGATCGAATTGAACAAAAAGATAGCAGAGATCGATGCGAAAAGTGAGGCAGAGATCAACGCGAAGAAAGAGGCGTTGGAGATCAAAAAGAAGAAAGTAATGGATGAGGTCAGTACAGAAATATCTGCGGCAGAACAAAAACTTCAGAGTTTGCAACTAAAGCAGCGACAAATCGAGGAGCAGAACCTCAAATTAGAGGCCCAGGTGGCTCTGCAGGATGACGAAACGAGACTGAAAACAAATGAGGTCGCCCTTTTGGAGCAAACTATTCAGGGACACATTTCACAAAATGCACAGTTGCAGGCAGCTTTTGAACAAGCTAGCAAAACGCTCGAAGATTACGAGGACAAAAAAAGGAGCGCACTCGAAGAAGAGCAGGCTGAAAAAGTGGTATTCATGGAAACAAAACGTAAATTTGACTCTTACACACGGACACGACGCCGACTCGAACATGCTATTTCAAAAGCAAGCGGGAAAAACAGAGTATTTGTCAGGGTCAAGGAAGAGGACAAGAACGCTGAGAGGTGTACACTTCTAGCACAGCTGTTTCTTTTCGCGAAAGTCACACCTTACAAAGATGATCCAGAATATTCGCTTGAGTGGGAACTTTTGGTACAGGAGGCACTTCTGGGAAAGAACGTATCCCTATTATTTCTTGGTTTGCCCCAAAAAAACATGAGACAGCATATTATCGATACTTTCTCATTCCTCCAGCTGCGCCCAGACACGGCAATACATGATGGAATTGAGTCTACGTTCTATTATCAAAGCGTCTTAGTCAGAGACCAAGAGGCACCCATAGACTTACTCAATCGGTCTTCAGAGGTACACATCAGTACGAAAAATGGCACTCAAGTGGTCGACAGCCAGCGGATGCTTGTTAAGAGTGTTTCTGAAATCTCACAAACATTGGGAAGGGATCTCGATGTTTCCGGCACACACATCTATGTATTTACCATGGAGGGAACCGATACAAAGGCTGGGAATACTGTACAAGGAAGTGTGACACTCGTTGATATCTCACAACTCTCAATGCTTGAACAATGTCGAGCTTTGAGACTTGAAACAAATGTGAAACCGTTCCTACAGCAAGCGTTGCGTGACGATACACTTCTTGATATTTGCGATGTCATTGATCTAGAGAATCCTGAAACTAAATCGTTGCTCACGCTTTTGAACAACAGAGTGAGAAGGTGATATACCTAAGAAAGACTTTCATGTAAACTAATCTATGTGGCATTCTTGGTCTGCTTGGCTCGGCGAACTAGTATCTTAGTGGTCAGCAAAAAAAAGGATCACCCTGAGAGACATAGCGGATTCTCTAAATGGTATTTCTCGTGGAGAAAGAATTCGTCAAGCAAATACCCTATCTATTCATTAATGTTTAATTTGAGAACTGGGGCGATTCTATAATGCAGAATCTCGTAATACGCGAGAGATGGCTCTTATGTATCTAACGAGGCATTCAGCCTTAGCCTTCCAATTTTGTTCCACCCCACCTCGCACACCTGCAATCCTTTTTCGTCTTCTTATGAAGGTAAAGCGCTCAGCTGAAAAGACACCCTCAAAGAGAGATGCAATGCAACATTAATAATACACAACTATGCTTCTGCATACTTCACAGAATACAAAAAATCTAGAATTCGGAGAGTTCGGCCGTGCCCTCTGAACCCTCAACGAGATGAAAATGCCTCAGACAGAACAGAGACAAAGAGAACAACAAGAAGCAGCTAACCAGCAGTAAATCCTCAATTGTTCATCAAATCAATCTGATTACGAGGGAGAACTAATAAGATCGTGAAGAAGCCACTTCAACTCATCCGTTGAACCCAACTGTACAGGCTCTTTTGCCAAATTCCCATTCTTATTCACACTCTGCGTCTTGTCATCTGCGCCAGATGAACTAGTAGCAGCAGTAGATGACAGAAGCGAGTCCTCGGTCAGACCAGGATCGGTTTTCAAAAGCTCCGGGATCACCCGAGGCTCTTCAATAGGCGCCTTTGGACGCTGAGGCAAGGTATATTCAAAACCGCCTCTATCGGCGTCATCGTTATCTAGTAGCACACTTGCAAGACGGTATTGGGGTCCTCCGGGCTCTGCCAAATGCGGAAACATCTCTAGTGTATCATATAGGTCTTCAACGGACATGACGACGGTCTTTTGTGGGGCCATAGACTCGTCGGCAGATAAATCTAAGCCGCGTTTACGATCCTGTTTGTCGGGTTTCTCGTGTTCTTTCCCGGCACCGTTGCCCAGGGGAAATCCAGGGGCGAGAAAAGCATGCAGCGCATATTTCCGTTTGCGGTAGCGCACAGTGTCGATGGCACTTTCCAAGATATTCTTCAAATGCGCCTCTAAACCTAATGCCATCACTTCGAACACCTTCGGATGAACCCCGCCAGTGAGTCCGTGCTCACGTGACGTCATAAGAACACGCCGTGTGAGTGTGTCTGCATCAGGTAGCTCATAACTTGTTGTCGCTAGCGGCGTGTTTATACCATTGACTATGTCTTGTTGCCATGCTACAAGATTATTCACTTGCAGCTGTTGCTGGTCTTTATCGATTATTGTGGGAACCTTTGGAAGCATAGCCTGTCGCGTGAGTGTGACCAGAGCACTTATACGGTCTCTTTTGCCTGAATCACGTGTTATGGCCCTGATTCGACGGCGTTCCTTCAAAGGCAAACCCATGATATTCAGTTTAAACTTCTCGTACTGGCTCAGTTTCACGCCGCGAGATTTTGCGCTACGCTTGCTCCAGAACCCGGCTAGCTCACTCAGAACCTCGGGGGGCCCATCTTGAAGCGCATTGGCAAAGTTAAGAAGCAAAAGCTTGTTGTGGAAGTGAAGAACGCCGTTTTTCATTAGCGGGCCGATCTGTTTCGCCAATTCCGCACGGGAAAGTCTGCCAATGAGAAACCCCAGAAGTGCTTCATGGTATGTATCCCAGTCGGCACCCAACTTGCTTTGGAATTCGCGTAGAAGGGCTTCTAGTTGTAGTCTTTTATTGGTTTTCACTGGCTGAGAAACGGCGGTACTTGCCGATGCAGCCACAGCTGACATGTTTGATAAGCGTGACCTTTTATTTGTATTAGCGCGTTTGAATAGACGTCAAACTTGCACGTTTCCTCTTTTTCTTCCGATATAGTCCAGATTTTGGGGTTTCGTCTCTTGCTATTGTTAGGGACGAACGCGGACAGTGCTCAAACCACCTGTTTATGCGACGATTTGGCGTCAGATTGGAGAAACTTTCCCAGTTTTTACTGATGCGCAATATGTCCGAAAGATCAGCCCTGAAAGCCTTCAAAATATTTTTTATAATGGCCCGAAAATATCGACTAAACTGCCCTACTAACGCTTGTATTCGTCGAAGTACTCGCAGGTCTGAAACGCGCACACAGATCAACGAGTACGCACCCAAATCCAGAATTTAAAAAGCGATCGTATACCTAAATTCACGGTCTTTTCGAATCTGACCCACTTTTTTGCCACCAGGACACGCTTTGTGGTGGATTGCTGGATGGAATACGATCAACGCCTACACTTGTATTTTTTCTCTCTTTCGGATTTCCGTCTATATACAGGACACGACATTTATCGCGACCCGAATGCTATTTATCGTCTTTCTCCACTGATGTTACTGTTTCTAGCTCCACGCTGTCGTGGCTTCTGTGCTCAGTAATAATAAATACTCCCGCGAATATGACTGCTAACGCGCTGATGCCTATGCCTAGGTATATCGCAGCGCGATAGCTCTTCAAAGTATCGCCTGTTTTGGCATGCACCTCGATTTCGACCGTGCTCGAGATTGCGAGAAAAAGCGAAACCGAGTAGTTTACCACCGTGTTTACCAACGATCCGGCCATGCCCTGATGTTCCTTTGGCAAGAAATCCGAAAGAATTAGCGACGCTGCGGGAAATGAGCAATCCATGCCCCATGCCAAAAAGAACATTTGTGCAAACGTTAGCCTCCAGAAGGTCTGGTGCACGGGCGCAAGTGAGAGAATAGTTGACCCGAGCATGAACCCTGACATGGAGGCAAACATTATATATGGCGCCCGCCGCTTGCTGGTGCAGAACCCCACCAACAAAGCAGCGACTATTCCTAAAACAAGCAAAGGAAGGTAGGTAAGCGCCGCAGAAATTGGCGTGTACCCTCTCAAATTGAGTAAAAAGCTCCAGTAATAATACTGCCAGATGCCAAACAGGCCCCATCCAAGCAGCATACACAAAAGTACGAGCCCGATGCGGAGGGTAAAAATGTCACGTGGCAAAAGGGGGTGTTCGACCACTTTGAGTTCAAGGTAAAAGAACGCCACAATGAGAGCCACGCTCACTATAAGAAGCACGATGATGTAGGCCAGGCCCCAGCCCACCACGGGGCCCTGGTTCCACACAAAATTAAATAAGATAAGACCGCAAATACCGACCACAGACCCACACAAGTCAAACTTTTCGAAACCCTGCTTGAAAGTATAGCCATGGTGGTTGAAGTTTCCGGGAATGGCGTACGCGGCGAGAACCCCGAGCAAAGCACACGCAATACCCAAAAGCCAAAACGCCCAGCACCACCAAACGAGTTGTGCAACAACAGCAGCCATTAGCGTCCCGATGGTGGCGCCTATAGGTGCCGAGGCACCGACAAACGCAAACGCTAGGTTTTTCCGCTTTCCGGGCGGATAAACCGTGCCCAAAATGCCCATTCCGCAAGGCAAAACAAAGGCAAATCCAACACCCTGGAGCGCTTTGCATATGATAAAGAATATGCTCGATTTGGAGTAGTACGAGAGGCCCGTGACAACACACCAAAGAGTGGCCCACGCCCAGCCGAATAAGAACATATTCCGGAGACCGAATAGATCGCCTAGCCGGCCCGAAATGAGGATGAATGTTCCGAGGGTCAAAGCATAGGAGCCCATGAACCAAACTGTTTGGCTGCTTTCGATGGGCTTTCCTTGCAACTCACTAAAAGAGTCAGATACGATGTTCATTGTGCTTAATGACATCGAAATGGACCCTTGGGCTAGAAACTGGCCCATGCATATGATGAACTGAAAGCATAATTCCTGGAGCCGGGACTTCAACAAGGGGGGTCGGGAGTCCATCAGAATTTGTTACCGAAATGGTGTGAAGTAGAATTATTTCGGAGGCATTTTTGAATTATCCGATGCATCTCCACAGATCTGCACGCGTGTATGCACGGTAAAACACCCTTGCATTTCCCGGGCCGAAACCTGCGTCAAATCGGCGGATAAATGCTTAAGCTAGGTGGGAGATGCACGGGTCTTATACACAAATGCACGGGTTTTATGTCCGTATGCACGGGTGTCCCGGTGTCAAACGGCGTTTGCCGTGCGGCTGCAACCAATTCTCGAAATGCCAAGTTCGGGTCCGCAAGAGTATGTGTGGGTCCTGCTGAAAGATGGACCTGATTTAGCTTTTCAAAATTGAGGAGAGCCTGCCATGGTTTTTGAATGAAAGCCTTGGAAGACGAGTATCTACGGGCAAAATCCGATTACTTTGAGCGTGAATCCTTACGTAAAGATCGCCCGCAGCATGTCGTGGCGCAAATTCATCCGGTATGTTGGTGGCTATGCTTTCACACTTTGATCTCAAGCTCATGAGATTATGTGTCACTGGTGAACCTGAAAGTAGCCGAATATCATGATTTCTGTTTTTGGATCCCGCTTAATCTGGTATGAAGAAAGACCCACAAGTTCCCACTTGAGACTGAACGAGAATCTCGTCCTCCACAGGCTTGTTTTGTAGCTCTATCAAGCTTTGAAAACGTGGTTGATTTCGCTAGTTAGTGTCGAACTTGAGTTGTTTCTATATTCCACCGAGCAAGAAAAATCTGAGCCGAGTTTTGATCACGACGACGAACTACCCGCCACCCATCCAAACTAATAACACATTCGGTCAGCTTCGTACTGAAAACCACCTTGTCTGTTTATTACAACGTACGAACTGCATTCATTTATGAGAATCCGATGATGAAAGCAAGCTTAGTTTGGGTAGATGCTATACAAAGCTCACACTCAGCTCTATCCAGTCACACTTTCATAGCTACTCACTAAAAATTTCAGTTCAGCAACAAAAGAATACTTGATTGATGGAGATCACTAGATTAGGACTACATACCCCAATCCTTAGTCTGGCATCGACATTTTTCATCCGTAAGTTCGAATCCTTAGTCTGGCATCGACATTTTTCATCCGTAAGTTCGTATTCAGAACGGCATCTTTCTCAGCTTACAATTCACAATATCTCGAGGATCCACAAGGATCTTGAGAAGGTAGTGGATTGACAACAGTAGCCTGCAATGCTCCAAGCGCCTGTTCAGTACGAATGAGGTGGTCCCAAATCAAAATGCGTAATCTCAAAGGAATTGACGTGAAATTGCGATAGACTTGCTCCAATCGTTGTCTGCGTAAAAAGAAAAGAATCACTAACGTCGAATAACCTTGCATGGTGCTGTCAGGATACCCGCTCGTGTCGAATAGACCCATAACCATGGCTCTCAATTCGCTCACGTCGTAAAGAAGACCATGTACTGGGTCATTACTCATCATCGCTTCCCTCATATTTCTGCTCGTGACACGCAAAACTTCGAACATATGAGTGGTCCATCTAAAACGCAGCGTGAGGTCTTCGTCGTCACTAATGAAATAGGACAAAACAATTCCAATATCCTCCATTCGCGAGCGCAACCTTGGGGTTCTCGCTGCAAACCTGTCAATGTGAAAATGTGTCTCATTTAGGAAAGACCTCAATTCACCTGCTACTGCGTCTAACGAATCTCCTCTTGTTCGGGACAAATCAAGAGGCGTGTTGCTCGCAGGGCGAACCAGAACATATTGGTACCTTGGCCTAGCTTCACGGTCTTCAGGGTCTACTTCGTTGTCAAGTTCATACAATTCTAATTCGTTGATGGATGCTCTTTGCGAGAGAAGTGCACCAACAATAGTGAGCATCAAGAAGAATGCAAGACGAAACCAATTTGTGTCCTTCATGGTAAATTATCGAATTTGGTCTTTTCCATATCGTAGCAGAGTATGTGCCTTATTTGAATGGTCTGATTATGCCATGTGAAGGTTGTTTCGTCTGAAACCTCTTCTCAAGGGCTGAGTCGTTTCCCGGTTATTTCAGGTATTGTTTCAGTTCTGGACATCGGCCAGCCCACTAGGTAAAGAGTGTCTAGGGCACACAAAACGTTCATGAAATGATGATTGAACAGTTAATTGAGTCTTGCCGAGTCAATTTTTGCAATGACTTATAGGACACTCACTATGTGTGCTATCTTGGGGAAAGATGCATTAACTGAAGGAGAATAATGCAGCTCTGAAATGGAGCTTCTGCATAGCACATATTCCCGACTCCCATATGAGACAGATTACAGTTATTTGTCGGCCACTGAGCATCAATTCCAAGTGGATTGCAAGTAGAAAGCGGGTAGCTGGTATGTCATATAGTGGTTACTTCGAACTCAAATTCTGATCAAGGGATGGAATCAAGAACTGAATCTAGGATATGAACTCGTCTGAAATCTGCTTTACACTTGATGATCAGTGCCCAATTTCATGGATGCACATAGTTTTGAGGCTCCGGGTTGATTCACTTCAACACCAACAATTTTGCCTATGAACAGCGAGGGAATTTAGAAGCTTTAGCTTGTAAGCCTGGGCACTTGAGCTGATGTCTGACTGCTGGAGTAAATTTATTCAGCAGACTTCAAAAAGTTTCCGAACGGCAACTCCAAAAAAGAAATAACCAAAGGAACTGAATCACCGCCTGAACTTCGCTCAATTTTATCAATGTTACTTATGAGCGGTCCACGGTGAAAAAAGTCATGACCACGATCATAGAGAGCAAGTCATACTTCATGACCGAGAACAACGCGCATATTTTGGTTTCATAGCATATTTCAAGATGATCTGAGACGATTCCATGCCTGTTTGATAACGAAAAAGACACTGTGATTCTTAGTTCAAAAGCTTGGCACTTTACCAGTCCACACTTATAATCTGGCAAAACTTTTTTAAAGAAATGCCGGAAGACCGCTCAAAAACGTATCCGATTGTGTAACAAACTCCGGATTGTTCAATTTCAGATCTCCAAACTCAACGGGTGCCAATGCATTTCGAAGCACGTGTTCCACAAAAACATTTTTATACAAATCCCAGAGCTGATGCTGTAGATTATCGACAGACAAGTCCGAAACCAAAGCAAATTTGAAGTTTGAGAGCGACTCGAAAAAATGTACTCTATATTGGCCCGTGCTGAACGATCGAAGCAAGTTCACGCACAGGGGAAAAAGCTGGTTTTCATCTGTCTTCACACTCTCAGGCCCAAGCTTTGCCGACACGTTTTTCAAGGAGTATATTACTCCGAAAAGTAATTTTGCCATATCACTATCATTATTTCGATTCACAGAGCCCTGCGCCGGATTCACGTGGTTGTATTCTCGCGAATAAATACACGAACAGTGCCTATCGAAGATGTAGAGTGCGTGAATAGTCATTTCAGGACAATTATTCAGTTTTGAGTGTCAGCTACACACTTATATAAGAGATAAGCGGTGGTCAATGATTATGAGATCATGGATTACGCCCGAGAGAAAGCGCGCGTGTTGTGTAGTTGGTTGACTTTGAGGGCCGATTTGGCGGCGTGGGGCCAGAAAAAAACGAAGACTGGGCCAGAAAATTTGGGGCCGAAATTCATTGGCACGGATGGTGAAAACAAGAAAAAACATGCTTTTGTTGAATAATAGATATTTTTTCCAGGTGAAAATGAGAAAATAGAATGAGGCTGGTACCAGTGTAGTCCACCGTACCATGTTTATTTTTTTAAAATATCAGTTGTATAATAGAGCTCCCACCTGAGGCTCCGAAATCTTTAATCCTATGGAAAACCTATGATACATCTCGAAAAAGGCACTGAGTAGTGAAAGAGCCCGACTTTACCAAGCCTTACTCTCTCCTACTTACCATCCCAGCTTCAGCAAGTCGCGTCAGTCCGTTCTGATCCGAGTATGCTGCAAGAACTTCTCCAACTTGCGTCTCAGAGGTGCTTGAAGCACAATGCCCGATTCCGCATCCTTTCTTCTCGAACAATAAACTCGGCGAACAGTTTCCACGTACAATTGAGGTTGCGCATATTTACGCACTCATGAATCAACGGTGCCAAGATCGAATTCAATTTCATGGGCAATGTCATGCCTAACTGATTCCACCAGGATTTCGTGCAGCTGCATTCGCTGTAAAGATGCTTGAGCATACTTGTCAGACATCAAGGCATAAATGACATTTGAGGCTTGTAACTGGGGTCTCTGTATCGGAACATTAGAGTCTTTCAAATGATGAAGAGCTTTCACATCTTTGTCCTGTTTCCATTTGTATTTGTGTAGTTGCTTCCAGAATTTTTCTCAACGTCGATTGGGACGAGCCGGTGGGCAGATTTCCAAAAACCTCCCCAGTTGTATTGACGGAAACTTTTCTTGCTGCTTGCGACTCACAGATTTAAAACTGTGCCTATAGCAGTCCTTGACTTCTTGCTCTGAAAGCTGATAACTTTCTTGGCTCGTATCTGGAACCACGTAAGATAATTCCAATAAAGTTCCAGCGAAAGCGTTGAGCTGGTGAGTTTAAGTGTGCGTGGAACAATCGATTTCCACGCTTCAAGATAACATATTCCTGTTTTCGTAAACGTCCATTTGAGATGTGTGAAGAATCTTCCCGTGTTTTCCAAAAGAAATTCAGCACAGTTCAATCCTCTCGCACTCAGAGTGGAATGGCTTTATTCCTACTCATGATCTTGGCCATATGGTGAGTTAACTCCAACCGAGAATACTTCGTGTACCGGTCCATGTCTCCGTTCAAAAACGAGCAGAGAACGGCTGCTCTGTGACCCTGAAGTTGCACTTGCATTTGCAAAACGCCATAAACCTCACTCTTTGACCTAGCATACATCTTGGGCGCAGCGATTTTCTTAGAAGCCTTCTCTATACCCTCATCCATCTTCTCCAACTGCAAAGGCTCTATTCATCGCACCAAGTCTTTATAGACTGTTCGAGAGGCCACAAACATAGTGGTGCCTATAGCTCGAATAATCAAATCAAGATTCATGTACCCTTGCTTCATTGTGACAAAAGGCAACAGTCCGACGAGCTGTTCCCAGTTAAATTCATTCAATTCCAAGCCCAAGTACTTTAAGTCTTCTGAGTTTAACAACATCTGAGGATACAGGAGTATCATCTGATAGTCTTGTAAAAACGAAGAATTTGGTCTTAGTCTCACTGACCTTGCTATTGCTAAAATGCTCAAGCTTCTCGAGAGCTTCTGCAACTATCTCATATTCTCTGTTCCCGCCAAGATAATGTTGACATCATCGGCAAAGGCATGGTATTTCATCTTCTCCACCACCACGCTATTGTAGACAATGGGAACACCCTATAGTTCCTCAGATGAACTAAAAGCGGTTCTAATGCCAAGTCGAAAAAAAAGAGGGGACAATGGATTTCCTTGTCTGGTTCCACAACGAAGAAGGAACCTCGCTCCTTTCCAATAGTTTAACAAGGTTTGGGCATTTTGGTCTGTGAGAACCAGCATAATCAATTTGATGATTCTTACACCGAAGCCCATCTCAACACCGATCTCTTGTACTGATGTGATATACGGTCAAAAGCCTTAGTAAGATCTAGTATGAGCACATCAGTTCCTTGCGTTAAGGCAGACTGTTGGTCCTTCAACAACTCAAGCATAGTGAGAAACTCCGTCGAATTCTGATTGATTTTTCATCTGATGTCATGAGGTTTATGTGTGCCCCAATGGGGCTGACTTGCAGACCCAGGGCATATTTCTATATAACGTTTGAGCAGATGTTCAAGAACACTCAGAATGCCCAATAACCAGAAGAATACGAGGACTCAATAATTTTCAATCAAAATGTTTTTCAATCGAAGTGAAAACTAAGAAAGTCTTCAAGGAGTTGCGGCACTCAAGGGTTGCAAATGGTGCCAGAGAGCCGCGGATGAGATCGTATCTCTAAGCCGGCCCTGACTGATTACATCAGGAAAAAGATATTTCATTCGAATTGTGAAAACAATCGGAATAGACTTGTAGTCAATTGAAGCCGGTTATTCGCCCCTTTTTTTGCTTTAAGATCTGTAGATCTGTTTCGAAAAAGGCTTTCCTTGCGCTCGCCCTAATCATGAGCAAACTTCGAATCACTCAATGATGTAGTCAAAGAGACAGCAAAATTCTTATCAAAAGTCAGGCAGTGACTACACGGCATTTCACTCTCACTTTGCCTATCTTTTTAAAAATTTCCTGGTTGTTTGCCGAAAACACGCGAGTTCGTCTTGGCCGATGTATGTGACTTACCTATTGCGGCGCATGACATACCGGAGATATCACGAGGTTGCCCTAGAATGATGTAATTAAGCGACCTGAATCACTTATTATTGCAAATGACACTTGCTGAAAAACTAAAAAAAAAAAGTGCGCAATTTATTCTCCGAACTTGGGAGAACATTGCCAGCGGCGAGGGAACAGATCTGGGATATGGTGCAGCGCCATTGTTTGTGGATGCTCTTTGTTCAGTTTTTCCCAAATTTAAAGGTCCAAATTTTTTTCTTTAGAAAAGAATCAAAGGATACTTAGTGCAGCGAACCGATCCAAGACCACTGAATAAAATAAGACATATAGTGTTGCGTTGAAACTTGAATACAATGGGCCAGCTATTCGCGACGATCTCAGTATGCACTGCACTAAACTTTGAAAGAAACTGTCATCATTAAGCGGTCGCAAGGCAGGCCTAACTTTGTTTTTCCTTGAAACAAGCCAAACGCCGTGGCCCCACGCATTGTACAAGCGGTAGCCCGAAGTCTGCCTCCACTCTCCCCCACTTTGCGGGCTGCAACCTGGCGCGCTATTTTGCGTTGGCCCGACGGTCGACACACAGACGTCGCATCGCACCCCCACATTTGGCGGCCAGCGAAAATCGGCCCTATTGTCTTATCTTTGCAACAGCAGGGGTCACCCCGTTGCCAGCACCGACCACATTATCTCAACCGCTCTTTCCCGATCTCTTGTGTGGAAAGATCGCCTCGGCCTATGAATCTGGATGTACCAATTAGGGCAAACCAAAATTTGCGGGACGAAATTTTCATCGTTTTATCTTCTCTCATTTTATCAGATTCAGTGTAGTAAGTGACGGCGCTAATACATCAGTTTTGACCAAATCATAGCCGCGGTCGCAGGAAGACGAAAGTGTTTTATTGTTGGTCTCGCGTTCCCAGGCCCAAAATGCCACTCTTGAAACCTATTTGGCCAAAGTGCATGGGCAATAGGGGATCCCATGAAGCATACCACTTTTATCGGGCAGAAACAATAAAAGAAGATGAAATAGATTTCCTGTGGGCACTGCACACAGATGCACGGCGCTTGCCCATGCCGTGCTACTTTTGCTACCCAAGCTTCCAGACTCTATTGTGAAAGTCTAGATGCATTCAGAGCAAATAAGATTTGAGACCGATCCCACGAGTTCGAGCTAGATTTTAAAAGTTCCAGTGCTTTCTCGACACGGCCTCGATAGCGGGCGTCCAAAACGTAAGAGCGAGGATTGCCAAGAACCAAATGCTTCCGGGTACGATCCTCCGAGTCATATTTTCTTAGTGTCCTCGCGTCCGACTCGGCCCTGCACCGCGTCCAGGGCTCAAATTCATATCCTTGTGTGCATGAGCCGCTGCGAAAAACTTTGTCTTTTTTTCGTTCTTGAAACCAACGGACTTTTCTGTTGGGCCGTGAAATCGTCTAGCCAAAAATGGCACCAGGCGCAATATTCAGCTCAATACAACAGCTCAAAATCTAGCTCATAGGGGTAAAGGAGGCGCAGAGTATTTGCTCGAAACAAGGCGGCCCCTATAATCTCGCAAAGTTTTTTTCACATTAAAGCGGAGAGAGCTCAATTTGAGTGCGAATAGGAGACGGAGCAGGCCCACAACAATAGAGGGCCCGGATAAAACTACAAGAACTATAGCCTCTATTGTTCACGCTCAAAGTCACGACCGGATCTCATAAATTTCTCTTGTTACTTTTTCACATTCAATTTTGCAGGTATTGATTGTTCCGAAAAGTGGGGTGACCGGCGTATCATTGATCCGCAGCCAGAGGCCAACAATAGCGTTGCAAGGGACAATAGGCGGAGGCGCCCCAGGGCCGGCCCCACAAGATAGGCAAAAAAAAAATAGGCCTACGCTCCCAGGGCTCAGGTTCGGCCTTCTAGCTTACCGCTCAAAAGGAGACAAAGCAACCAGCGAAATGAATTAACAAAAAAACAAGCTAAAAGTCTCTGACAGTGATTCTGAACTTTTCGTGAAGACGACTCGGTTAGTCGCCAAAACAGTGACTGAGAAACGAGTCTAAAGGTGAGTCATGCCAAGCCTTACCAGCTCGTGGGGGCGGCGCTGAGTCTGAGCCCGCGCCAATGGCCCTGGTGCACGGGTGTTTGTCTCACCGCGAGCAATTTTCCTCTCCTTAGGCCACGGATCCACGGATCCACGGATTACGCCTCAGTTCCGGAATCTCCGGCGCGGGCCCGCCACCACCACAGCAAAACGAATGAAAAAGAACCACACACAGAACAAGCCGAAGAAATATTTTTTTTACGTGCTTTCTCAGGTATTGAGAATTAAAATATTGTTTTTCTAGGGAAAAATCCAGGTGTGGAGGGCCCTTCGGGCTGCTCCTTCCGTGCGCCCGCACCACAACCACACCTACTGCCGAATACGGCTATGTTCTACGGCAAGTAATAGCAAGGCGCCAGCGATGAAACAGGGCCTCGTTTGTTTTAGTCGAAAAACGAACGAGAGGAAAAAGAATCGGCAACGCCTAGACCAGGATTTGGAGAAGCAATGGATAGATAAATAATAAATGATACACACGAAGAGCAAAAGCAGTCATAAAATTAGCAGTATGAATAGCAAATATAGGAATTAGGTTCAGCGTAGAAAGACTGGGCCTCACTTCTCACCGCACCGTGGTCGGATCACGTCGTGGAGATAGGCCAAAGTGCAATTTTTTTGTTGGATTGCGAGGTGAAATTCGTCGCCTTTGTGCACACCGGTGACTAACAACCACCACTTTTTCGTTTTTTTTTTTTCTTTTTTTTTTTTTTTCGCTTTTTTTTTTCGTTTTTTTTCGCTCTGTGCGACGCAGCCACAATGTTGTGGTTACGCGAGCCACTGTGGAGGCTTGTCTGCAGTCCGTTATGAGGCAGCCACCGTGAAATTACTCACAGTTGCAAAACGTGGATGCGAATATATATAGAGTGCGATGCCGGGATAGTGCTTTAATTTTTGCCACTACAAGCACAAACGCCTACCGATACTTAGGTCTCTTTTTGACAAAGAGTTTTCTTCTGCCTGAATCCACATAATCAATTGCCCTCACTTTGGAATTGGAGCAATCTGCCTGCAAGAAACATCCCAAATAGTTTACCCGAAATAGCCGCAACGCCGCAGTTTTCATTCCCGTGAGCGAATTTTGGATCTCATCACCACAACTTTATTTAAACAGCGAAAAAGGAGTACCACCCCTTTTTTTCACAAACCGCTCATTACATTGACCTTCATCGGAATAAGTTGAAGATCGTCTGAACCGAATTGCTTTAGAACCAAATAAATAACCCCGGTCTGACCCATATATACCTCGGATCTCCTACTTTAATTACTACTGGTTTTCTCCTCACACTAGTTGAGCAAACCACCACAATCCAACATACCTGGAACTCCAAGCTCCAATCACACAAACTCCAAACCACACAAACTCCAATCACGCAAATCAAAATGTACATGTTCTCGGAGCCTCGCAACTTTGTCGATGACACAGATCTAGACATGGAATCGGACTGGAACACTCAATATGTGTCCTCTTCCCTGGAGCTGAATTCACCACAAACCCTCGCTGAGGATGAGCCTGTACTGCCTTTTTCCGAGTTTCTATATGAATGCTCGTTTTGCCTCTCTTCCCATTCACCAGATGTCCCATGCGAAAAGAGCACCAATGGCTACACCTTGCAGCTCCCACTGAGCGCCACTTACTCTTATGAAAAGCCACTTTATGTTGAGAATGCCCCGCTGCATCAAAACTCGTTCTTGGAGTCAAATTATAGAAAGTGGCTCGTATCTGTCACCCCACGTTGAATCATCTATGATCTGCTCATATTCATTTCTACACAGTTCAGGGGGACAGGTTCCAGGCATCGGTTTATTCACATTTTGTTAGTTTCATTCATCATTTGAGGCTTTTTTCTTATTTTAGTTTTTTCATTAGGCATTTGGTAGCATGGAGAGGATCCGGACGGGCCGGTCTTCATTGCTCCCGTTACCACCGTCATGAGCGTAGGATACGCCTCAGACATTTCCTTTTTTTGCTTTTTCTTTTTTTTAGTATTTAGTTTTTATCGATATCTATCATAATGGATTTGTAGAAGCAGCGACCGAGTGGTGATGGTGATTCACTGGCACATGGTGGTTTACACTTGTAGGTGTGGCTTGTGCTGGGCTTATTTTGAGGTCTGGCACTGTGAAGAACAGGGAGCATAGTGTTTGACTTTATTTTAATCAACGAGGGGTCTTTAAAACAAAGAACGATATCCAGTTTTAAGAATTTGAATCATGATTTAGCTCCGCTCAGTGATCCGACCATACTCTCCTATCACTACTAATGAATGTATTTTTATTTGGTCTGCGGTAAGTCACTCTGACTGATGAGGCTCTTGCAATTGTATAGAAGTTTTTGTAAATATGAGGCGAAGAAACACAGAACATCACGATCCATGCCATTTCTCGTCTCTGATCTCGGCCAAAGATAGTTTTTACTCTCTCTCACTAATTAAACAAGAGCTGACCAATGTACTATTCAATCGTGTCTTTCGAATATACCTCATGAACAGTTAGTTTTGATGAATGATAAACACTTCTAGGTCAAAGCTTTGGTATGCTCTATCTCCTCAAAGGCACCAATCCGACAACCATACTGTTCACTAAAGAAAGCTGAGTGTTGCAGTCTCCTCGATTGAACTCCGATAGATCTCCAAAAGCCATTCATTTGGTAACAATGTCGTTACCAAGAGCACATTCATTTCCTCAAAAGGACCCAGAAATGACTGGAAAAGATTCTTATTACGAACGTTCACTTCTAAAGACGAAGAAATAACATATACAGTGGCACAATCCGCAACTCTACACCCTGACTCAGAATGAATAGCTAATCTGGCTACAGATCTCCACGAAATTGAACCGGCCCCAGACTTGCCAATGTTATCTCTGTTGAATCTTTGACATTTGCGTCGTTCCATTACCTAGCATATTCACAAATGGCACAATTCCTCGTGTTTCCTGGGACATCCTTTCAGGACTCTAGTGTAGTATGCTTACACACCTATTGAAGAGGACGCATCACATGCATGAAATCTGAACTACAAGAGCGAGATCGTACATCACACATTTATCATCTACAATCTTCATCGGCTCAATTCTATTTCCAAATGTATTCACTATAAATCATTGTTTCGGGCATTCAACGATCGACTCGTGGACGATCTAATCCTTCTTCTCCAAATCAATGAATTTACCACCCTTGCTGAATCTGGGGTGTCTTGGGTCATTGATAAACTCATCGGAGTTCATCAGTGCCTCGGCACCTTTGTAGATCAAGCCAAAGGAAATGGCCGCTGTGTTGCAGTTAGTAAATGATTTAGTAGAGGAGCATTCTGGGAGAGGTCATTTGAGATGGAAATGACCATTATTGACAAAGATTTATGAATTTGAAGGTCTGAGAGCCGCGCTGCAAAGTGTTTGACATGCACTTCCTAGCGTTCCTTGACATTGTAACGGGAAGTTGGAAATGATCTAATCAAGGGTATCACCAAAGAAGGATGGACGCGAAGTGAATATTTTCTTTCTCATTGATAGCACTTGTATATGAACACACTCATTCGTAAAACGGTCCTCGATCGCTCGGATTCTCTTAGATACCAGTAGAAGCAAATATAATACCACGGGAAACAAAGAATGTCCTCGAAACAAACAATTACCCACAAGCTTTAAAAAGTGTTTTCAATTTGAGTCAAAAGCGCCCTAAATAACCAATTTCAACCTCCGTAACACCCAAAAGGTATCACCAATCGGCATTATGAGCCTCCTCTTTCAGAATCACATCACGCCTATCAAGCATCAATCAGAAATAATCAGGGTTCATCAAAGGTTACATACCGCCAACGGCGAAAGGCCAGTAGTGCTTCAAGATAGGAGTGTTGTAGCCCTTCATTGTATTAGTTTATTGTATTAAGAGAAGACTCTACGTCCGAGGTCAGTTTTCGCTCACGTCGCTTCGGGCTCGCACTAGGCCACGAGCCAATTAAAACGCGTTGCGGACAGGAATTGTATGCAGTACGAAAGATAGAGGAAACGGATATCAATCGTTTGTGAATGAACAAGGTTGTGTCTTATTAAACTGTCACATTGTTGATTTGAGTTTTTGGACTCCGAAGTGCAATAATGTTTGATCTTTCCCACCAGATCAACGTTTCAAGTTGATTCTGCTTAGTGCGTGGTTCGCGGAACTCTCAGGCCTGGCCTCCGAGGAATATGACCCGGAGAATCAGGCGACAAGAAATTCTCACTCAGAAGGAATCATAAAAGAGTGATCAATATCAAACACGCTTGTCACAAGCCTCAAGATTTTGCGGGTATCAACACCTCGTGTTGTACGCTCATATTGTCGTACCCCAAGACAAAATGTGCGTCTTCAATTAATTGGTGCGAAGGCCAAGTCAGACTCACGTCTAAGATCATCCGAGAAGTTTCAAAAGCTTGGGGTACTAATGCCGATACTCAGTGACTTTGCGGTCTCTGAAAAAAATAAGCATTGCTTGGTTCTTATTCTTTCATTTTTTGTTCAGGTTTCTTAAAGCGTCCTTTCACAAATGAAATACTTTGATTGCCCACTGCCAGGACAAACAGACATGAGTGGTTCATATTTGACTTCCAATCAAGCTGTAATAATGAGGGATGTTTGTCCACACCGATTCCCTCATGATTTTTGTGAATTTTCTGTCTTTCCCTCGAACGCCCTCCGTAGTCCGGTGATCTCAAACACGCGTATCTCCGGAGTGCCCTTCCTAAACCAGCACTTCAAATCGCTCACGTGAGGATCTCTCGAGCGTTCACAAACGGACCAAAAAAAGCTGTCATCGAGCTCAGACTCCCACACCTGGATCGTGGCGTCATTCCGGACCGTAGCTGCCACATAGGCCACTGTGGCTCCCAGTGCAAACAAACGTGCGAGCTCGTGACATAACTGTGGCACCACCAGCAGGTCATACGTCACGTCAGCCGCAACTACGACGTCAACGGCTTCGCTGCCATGTCTTTGTTTCTCCACAATTTCACCCTCGCCCCAGATTAGCCGCTGGATTTTTACGGATGCAGTCTCGGCTATGTTGTTCAATTTGAGCGTCTCCGGTATTTTTTCCAAAAGCGCACTGTCGCCATCGGTTATCACGATTTGCTTAAATCCAAGCTTGTGATGATTTTTCAAGAGCGAGAGCGACACTAGGCCTGTTCCCGACCCCAACTCCAATATTCTTGCCTTTTTGAACTTTCCATCGAATTTGGGATTGTTGTTGAAATAGTTCAGTAGAAAAAGTGCTGCTTCCCACGTACGTAGTCCCGTGGTGCCTGCTCCCGATATTATCCTTGGAGTTTCTCTGATAGACACAAATGTTTGCTTGTCGTCGATTGTATACTTTAACAAATCATGGCTTGTCGCCGGCAACTCTATGGCACCAAGAATCTGCGGATCAACGTATAGCTCGTATAATTCGTCAATCACCGCAGCTTTTTCCTCGAGGAGCCGCATGTATCGGGACAAAAATATCTTCACATAGTAGCAGTTGGTGAGCGATATTTCTCTGAGTAGTGTGGCCACTTTCTCCTGGACCGCTTCACTGAAAAGTGGAGAACAGTCACAGGCAAGGAAGTCAGCCGGTGCAATGCGCAGGTACAAGCATGCCTGTAACTGGTCAAAGCTGATGACCTTCATGGGTATATTTGTTTTTTATGAAGCAAGTTTTGGATTAGCTAGAGAATAAATAGCCATATGATTAGAGCAAAGCAACCAGGCCTCTGAAAGCGGCTTTGAAGTACATTTGGTGTCGCTGGGTTCACTCGTGCGGTGCTGGTGTACGAGATGATTCTGAGGCTCTAAGGTGATGGCCTCAAAACCGCGAAGCATTGAACAACACGATTTGGTTGAAGCAGAGCAAATATGATGGCCTGTTTGTAAGCAAAGGGTAAAGCAACCAACATAATTTTTAAAGTTGAACTCCCTTGATTCCTCCATCATGCGAAATCCATACAGATCAAGAGGGCTTTTTTCAATCTGAGGCCCCGTCATCACCTGACCCTTCCACCTGGAGCCCACCAATCGCTATGCTAGAGGTCACCTCTATGGCCGCTTCTCAATGCCTAGTTCTCAGAAAGACACCCATTGACCCGAACCCTCTTCACACCGCCATCGGGAATGATCGTCAAGAGCACGTGTGAGAACACGTTCTTACTGGAGACCTCAAAAGTGTGCTCGGCATCCGGACCCGTTTTCGAATCGTCAACCAACGTCTGCCACTCAGAAGAGTCAAACTCCGGTGGAGTCTCTCCATTGAACCCCTTCAAGTTCACCTTCTGAGGAAAATTTCCCCTGAAGTGCGCGGTGTCGACGACAATGTCTTTCACGACGGTGGGCGCTCCTAACTTGATCACGACCCAGTCCACATGGCCCGGCGTACGCGAACGCTTAGTCTCCCAGCCATCAGACATGTCGTGGCCCCGCCCTGGCAAAAGCAAATTGTCGGCGCTGCCGAAGTGCTGGTCGCTCACTTTGACAGCCACCCCGCCGTTCTTCACCAGCGCAAAGTCCAACACTGCATTCTTGTCTTTGGGCGGTACCGGGAGAACAACTCCATAAAGCCGGAACCGTGCAATTCCGCCGTCTGGGTACATCCGCAAACGGAAGTGGGTGTAGCTCGCCAGAGTCAATCCCTCGGGGCGGACAAAAAAGTGCCTTTGTGACGGCCCGCACTCGGTCTTGCCGATGATGGGTTCCCACGCCAACGCCTCGACGGCGGCCTCGTCCCATCTATTAACAGCCCCTTGCTCCAACTTCACGCCCTCCACTGAAATGTGGGGCGCGTGGTTCCCGTTGAAAAACGTCGTGTCCACCTCACATCCAGCGATCTGCGCCAGTGCCACCCCGGCCTCAATCACACACCAGTCCGCGGGCGCAACATTGTGCCTCCGCGTCTCCCACCCATCATACCACGCACCCGCGTGAACAAACCGTGTTGCGTCGCGCACCGGTGGTTTTGGCTTGATCAAATTTTCTGCCGCGGCAAACCACTCGTTTGAACACGCGATTACGCGCCCACCCAACTTCTCTCCTATCACGTCTGTATACTTGAGCACGATCTGACGCTGGAACTCGTCTTGAGATAAAACCGAGGCCATTGTCTGTAAATGAGTGTTGCTAATTGTTTCAATTGTTCTCTTGTTTGTTATTCCAGAGAGTTGTCTGGAGAAGGAGAACTACAAGGATGAGCAAAAGAAGAAGTGGGAAGAAGAAAAAATTATCGTTGTTTTAGACGCCGTAATTTTTTTACAGCTTCGGAGTGCGCCGAACGCTTATGAGCGCTTAGTGACGATCCGGTGGGTGTGGCCTTTTTATAGGCGCGATAAAGGCCTGTTGATAACGAGAAAAAAGGTCTAACTATGGGGGAACATTTCGGGCCGGTTTGCCGAGGCATATCGAATTCTTGGCGCGCACTGGGCCCGATAAGAATCTCGGGAGAATATTTGCACCGTATTTTGTGTCACTATGGGAAGCGAGGCGGTACAGAAGCTTGATATATTTGGGTGGGTTTCTGAATTTTATTTGATGAAATGCGATGTGGGGATTTGAGCTAATTGAAGGGTGCAGGGAAGAATCCTAATTTAGATATTATTTAAAGGGAGATTCCATGATTCCCTCGCGCATACTGGAGCTTTGATTCTTTTCTTTTTGGATTGAAGCGAGACCTTTGGGATGCTCCGAAAACACTAGAACTTGTCAAGAATCCACTCCATGTTTCAAGGCAAAAAGAATAAAAAATAGAATGACAAAAGTAGTTCATACGATTTGAGCTAAATCATGACGTCACTTGTCCATGAATTATTCGAACAGTGCAAAGATTCGAACCTTGGTTTAGTCTGAATAAATCTGGGACATCATCGAGACGTACGCCTGGTTCAATAATTTAAATTCTCGAAAAGAGCCAAATGGGTCTGAGGGAGTGATCGTGGGGCAGTCCCAACCTAATATTATATTATCAAATACAATGAAAGAACTACACGAAAGGATAGGACAAATGAAGCAAATAATCAAGAGCAAGGAAGAAAAGAAAATGCTGAAAATATGTGATCTTATTACCTATACATATTCATGGTATCTCGAATTCTGATTTCGCCAAAAGCCCTGATATTGAGTATGTATATCCCCATTGGATCGGGTGCTCATAAACTTGGCAACTAGAGTCCCCCGTACAAATATAGGATTTGCAAACCAGAACAAATGACCTTGTTGATCACAATACTCTTTATCATACAATACCCAAACGTCTTTGCTTGCTTGACTTTGGTATATTCAGTGAGAAATTGTTTTGGCTACTTTGCCTCTCGAAGGAGTGAACAGACCTTTGCTTCGGTGAGTGCTCATTTAATTGTACCGATTGCCCCAAGATCTTGTTTCACGTGAATTGATTTATTGCATTTACTAGCTTGGAGACTTAGAATCACGTGTGCATACTATTCGAATTTAGACTTCTCGCAAGTTCTCGCTCACACTTGCCCTACTTGTAGGAGCCGAACCGCAAGATAATTGCACACTAGGCACAGATTCCAAACAGAAATGCTCTCAGTCGGGTGGTGTAAATCAAAATTCAAGTGCTCATTCCTATACATGTCATTCATAGAGAAATACCGAAGCGTTGAAGAATATATCTAGGCGTAATTTTGGCGCAAGCTACCTTAGCGAATCTATTGTAGTGACTGAGATGGAGGCAAATAAATCCGAAATTGCTGTCACGAGAATTGCTGTCTGTATTGTAAGTGGGACGTGAAAGAAAGATAGTTTAGCTGATATTAAAAGCCAAAACAACATACCGACATCCTGAATCTGTGAAGCATGAGTTCCTCGTTACCCCTGGGTTGCAATTTAACCAGCAATTTTTAATTTAAATGGAATGTTTTGATGACCTAAAACCAAATATGGGAGCAGAAAGTTGCAATTGTTACGCAAAAACCTCTGGTGAAACTTAGTTGCTTCTTCGCACAAATTAATCATCCAATGAGGTATGTTTGAGACACATCACAATTGCATCGGAGACAAGAAAAAACGGCGGGAGAATGATGCAATTTCCACCTTGCAATATGAATTTTGCTTCTCTTTCATCTCAATACCCCAAACAATGAAATACACGCGTGGTCCTCGAAAGCCTTACTAATTCTGTGCCAATACTAACCACTAAGAGATGAGTAAAAGTGTGAGGAGAATGGCTTCATTTCAGTTTGAGGAGGTGCTGAAATATATACGAAGCCCCGCTGGATTCCTACTTACGATATCCTATCTCTTATCGAGCTAGCCCAAAAAGCATCTCGGATACTATGAATAAGGTACTCGAGGTCGAAGCAAGTCACATGCCCCATCTTTATACCATTCAAGTTTGACCACAAACTTCACAAATCACTTTGAAAGATACTCTTGATCATCTGGCTTTTGAATGTCTACCATCTCGAGCAAAGCCCAATTATCATTGTGTCCTCATCGATTCAACCGTCTTTTCAATGCTAAAACTTCTAGCACTGTGGCGGATCCTTACGCGCATTCTTACGTAAGCCGGGGCAACCCCACGAGCCGCACTGTTTGATAATCTTATAAATAAGCACACCATCTCTTCTCCGCCCAGCAATCGTAGATTTTTCTATCCATAGAAATTTTATAGCTTAGTAGATAAAATGGTGGTCGAGGAAAAGCAGGCCTTCATTTCCGAGGTCCATGCACCCAATGCTCCCAAAAGTTCTCGTTTAGCGAAGTTAACGAGGGGGCTAGTGTTGGCGGCGGCAGTAGGTTTTTTGACGTACAAGGCCAGTTCTTCGAATGATGACGAGGCTGTGAATCCGGTGGACTTTGTGCTCAACGAATTGAAGACAAACCAAGCCGGCGAGTGGTCGCGGAAATATACCTCTGAGCCGCATTTGCCCGGCACCAACTTTGGGTTTGTCCAATGGACGAGAGACAAGTTCGAGGAGTATGGCTGGAAAACCGAAATCGACACCTACGACATTTTTGTCAGTTACCCGGACGCTCACGACTTAAACCTTTTGGACGCCGAGGGCGAAATTTTGTACAAGGCACCCCTTAAGGAGGACGTGCTTCCAGAAGACTCCACTAGCGGCGGCAACGACACCGTGCCGACATTTTTGTCTTATGGCGCCAACGGCAACGTAACTGCCGAGTATGTTTACGTAAATTACGGGTCACGTGAGGACTTTGCCTTGCTCAAGGAACTCGGTGTAGACGTCAAGGGTAAGATTGCCGTGGCGCGGTACGGCAATATATTTCGCGGATTGAAGGTTAAATTTGCCCAGGAAAACGGAGCCGTCGGAGTTCTTCTTTATACTGATCCCGGGGACGATTCAGGTGTCACTCCTGCACACGGTTATAAGCAGTACCCCAATGGACCGGCCAGACACGAGTCTTCGGTACAAAGAGGCAGTGTGCAATTTTTGGGAGGGGTTGGCGCAACTCCAGGCGACCCGACTACACCCGGATATGCGTCCAAAGGTGATGTGGAAAGACAGGATCCCCATTCTAGTATCGGAAAGATCCCAGTACTTCCTATTTCGTACAGAGAAGTAACTCCTATTTTGGAGAAGTTGAATGGCCAGGGCAAGAAAGCACCCAAAGCGTGGCGAGGAGAACTTGAGGGTTTCGAGTACAATGTCGGGCCTAACCCTAACGTCACCTTGAACTTATACTCAAACCAGATCTTCAACATCACCCCGTTGTGGAACGTGTACGCGGAGATCGAGGGAGAAAACAAGGACGAGGTCATTATTATTGGAAACCATAGAGACGCGTGGATCAAGGGGGGTGCCGGTGACCCGAACTCCGGATCCGCGGCATTAATTGAGATCGCTCGGGCGCTTGGTGCTTTGAAAAAATCCGGGTACAAGTTCGAGCGGACCATCATCTTGCAAAGTTACGACGGCGAGGAGTACGGGCTTTTGGGATCGACGGAATTTGGCGAGTACGCCGCTCAGAGATTGCAGAAAAACGTCGTTGCCTACTTGAACATGGATGTTGCCGCCAGGGGCCGCTTTTTCGGGTTGAGCGCCTCGCCTGTTTTGAACAGGGTGTTGCGGAAAGTTGCCTCGTGGTTGCCTTACCCGGTGAAGGGTGTTGGGTCGCTTTACGACCACTTTGTGAAGGAACAAGGCGACAGGATCGTTAACTTGGGCTCGGGTTCGGACTACACTGTGTTTTTGGAGCACTTGGGTATCCCATCGGCGGATATTGGTTTTGGGCAGGGCAAGGGCGACGCCATCTACCAGTACCACTCAAATTACGATTCGTATGACTGGATGCGGAAGTTCGGTGACCCTGGTTTCGTATATCACAACTTGGCGGCTAAGTACTTGGCGTTGGTGGCGTTGGAGCTTTCCAAACATAAGTTGATTGACTTCTCACTCAAGGACTACGCCAAGGACTTGCTCACCTACTACAAACAGCTCGAGAAGGAAATTCCCAAGAAGTGGTACCACAAACCGGTATCGGAGAAGGCTGCTAAGGACTACCTAGGAGACGACGCTGATAACGAGGAATATATTTTTGGAGTCACTCAGGAAACCTATTTCTCCAAGAAGAGATACTTGTTTCCCGAGTTGATGGTGCCGGTGCAGTGCTCCCATAGCAAGAGAATGACGATGTTAAAGCCAGACCACCACAAGCCGCTCACTTTTGGTGATATCTTTGCTCACACGGAAGAACAATTGAATCGCTTTGCCGAAGCAGCCGAAGAATTCGACGAAAAGAGCGATGTGCTCCAGGAAGAGTTCAATAACCGAAAGTCTTTGCGCTGGTGGCTGAGAATCAAGCTCTATTTCCAGATCCAGCACCAAAACAAGTTGATCCAGTACTTTGAGAGAAACTTTTTGTACGCGCATGGGTTGCACGAGAGAAACTGGTTCAAGCACATTGTGTTTGCCTCTGGCCGGTACACGGGATATGCTGGTCAGACATGGCCGGGTATCCGCGAGGCAGTTGAAGACGGAGACATTGACCGGGCCGTCAAGTGGCTTGGTATTGCAGCCAAGGCCGTAAAGCGTGTGACTGTTTCCATCGAATAGGCCTTCTCAGAGGTTTGGAAATCTAAAAAAGGGCTTTGGGCGGATCGATTCGTGCTCTGCACCGACAATTTGATCGCGAAAGACTTAGACGATTCTTCAGGCTGCGTGTTATGATTTGACATTTATATTAGATTTTTTACAAGACTTTATGGCTTTGCAGCCTTGGGTTTACTCCCAATCTTTTAGAAAATCAATCGCTAAGTTGAACTTGGTGTCATCGACTATGGAAATAATCAAAAACGTGCAACACATCAGAATGTAATATCAGTGCTGACGAGACGCTTCTTCGACGCTATCTTCCAGTCTCTTTCCAGTGCTTACACTCACCGACAGAAAAGCCTGGTTCCATTACAAAAGAGCCTGCTTATAAGACTATCATACATTTGTTCAATATATCCCGGACTGACAGGTCATTCCAGTAAGCAGGGCAAATAGAGTCGTTTGTACTCAGTACCCAAACATCCCTTAATTTTTCAAAACTTTTTGAGAAGGATGAAAACTAAAGAGCACGGAATGACCACCATCAAAGACACGCATGTCCAAGTTGCAAAGTCACTAACTGGCTTCACTCTGGTACCCGATTTCACAAGACGTCTGCGAAAGTCCCGATTTTCTCCTATGATTCGGCATCCAACCTTCAATTCTTCCTCTGAAACTTCTGTTATGGAAAGTCTCTTTAAAAGATGTTCATCCATCTTCCTATCCAAGTCGCCTAGATCAGCAGTATCTTTTTGGTTTAATAGGTGAAGATTTCCCTCCAAGCTGATGACGTCAATTTTCCTCCTTTGATTGGAAAATTTTTCATTGTCGTCTCCTTCTCCAAGAAAGTCTCCTTCTTCAGTTGTCAAAAAAGTAGCGAGGGGTGGAGGATCATTCATGGTGAGTGAAAACTGGAATTGAATAAATGTGAGCAACTGGGCTACTCCATTTCGGATATAAATACATTTCGAGCTCAATCGATTGCTATTTGTGTGTGTGACTTTTTGAACTCGAATTCTTTAAGTTTATTGCGTTAAGGGTGAAATGCCTGACTCGCTAGGAGTCTAGACTAGGTACACAAGTTGACTTATTCAACCGACAAGAGCAAGCGAACAAAAGAAACATAAAGCCAGGGGCCAGACAAACGAAATTCACTGAATAGAGAATATCTTGTATGGCGATACTCGTGAATTAAAGAAAAAAATAATAGTTCAAGCAAGTTGCGACTGGTTTCATGAAAGTGTTCGAATATCTAGTCTTGAATCTCCGCATTTGATACTAACTGGCAATTGTAGTACTCGGTCTCATGAGCATTGGGAGAATGCCACAAGGCAAAATAAAGTAATGAGCATATTGATGCATTTATAATTTTTTTCCTGAATTCTTCAACATCATATTTTTCTGCCTCTAAAGCGACTGTGAAAAAGGTACATGGTCGAGTTTGCGGGAAATGCAATCTGCGTCAGTTAGATCTACTTCAAGCATGGAACCCGCTAAAAGATTAAGCGCTTCTCGTTCATATTAAGAAAGGTAAAGAGTGAACTCGAGACTGTTCAATGCTACTCTTCTTTGATCGAATATGACAATCTTGGAACGAAATGACTCATGTTAATTCAGGACGTGTAGTTGGTCACAGCTCTCAGATCAGCTCTTGAGTTTGCGCTAGTGAGACCGAGCGATAGACCAAATTCACTGAGAAGGTCTGAAAAAGCCTAATACTCGAAGAAATTCTTAGCTATATCACGAGATGGTCGCAATGAGCAAAAATCAAAGGGCTCGATCAACGATTGCCTTTCATCAGTAGGCTCGAGAGCTTTCAGATAATCATCGAACATACCACTTATCTTATCAAAAACTGCACCCTCAATGTATTTATCTCGGGACATTGATTATGAGTGAAAATCCACCCAGCCAGCCCTATTTCCGTGAGAAGGAATACTTCAATTGAGAAATGCTTTTCTTTCGATTCTGCCATGGACATGATGAAAATCGATGAGATGATGGAAAACAAAACGGAATTTCTTAACCCAGGAGACGAGAGTAAAATCATTCCGGAGCCTAGCTTCTCCAGTCTATGAATTCCGAGCCATTGGAGTTCATTTTGGCTTGCTAAGCGGAGTTTTGAAAAAGGGTATTCGATTTACCTGTTCCTTCCTTGTTCAAGAGGCGTGACAAATATTGAGAAAAAAAACCACTCTCATGAGAATATCACAAACAAAGCCAAGTACATTCTTGGCCTTGGAAACCCCCCATTCTGAGCGCTTTTTCTCCGAATGTTGTAAGCGGAGAACAATGGCCCATAAGTCTCCAACTTTCTCAAATGGGCTAAAACAACTCACACGAGATTCGTTGTTTCCACCTCAGCGTCTACTCCATGAACCTGAAAATCTGAAAATCCAAAACCAAGCACTAAGTGCCAAAGAAATTAGTCAAAAGATTCTCCTTGGCTCATACTGCTAAGACCGTTTTGCCTCATCTGGATCACTTGATGCTCTCAAGCACTCCATCACAGCAATCATCATCAAATACAGAGGCTTACAAAATTAACCAAGCCTAGATCCAAAATCTAAACTAACCCCTTTTCCCTTCTCCTTGTAGATCATCAACCCACTGCAAACACTACAAATGCTCCTTCAGCTAGCCACATCCTGCGTGCACTCCGTCCCTCTTTTTCGTCTCATAACCGGAGGCTGCCCAACAAGGCGATAGTCGCGAGATGAAAACATGCCATCGCTGGACTCAACAGCGCGATCCTCACTGGTATAGGCAATGCGCCTTCCGCATCGGGAACAATAATAAACAAATTTGAGTAAATCACCAGTCTGCGCTAAAATACAGCTCGTCTACCAAATGCGGGTTCCGTCTAGCGGAAGGCCTGATGCCCCTCACTACACCTCCGTTCTCTAGATATACACTCCGCTTTTCTTAGGCTTGCCTAATCTTTGCTTCGTTCATCTTTGTACAAACACTCGTCCTTCGTTTGAAAAACAAATCAAGCTTTGCTTCTTTGTCTCCGACCCTTGCTGGAACAAATTGGCTTTTTTATAACGCCAAAGAGGAAAGCAACACAGGAATAAAAAGGGCTGACTTTAATCATATTTCAGACCCCTTCCGCTACTTACTGTGTCTTCCAAATTTGATTGTTTACTTTGACTACTTCCATTAGCCGCCCCGCTGAGTCATTTGGTTGTCATTCCACCCGCCCACGCTCGCTTATTCAACAAACAGGGGGGAGCAGACCTTGAGTTGACTGATATTTTCAGAAAGGAAATTACAGAGATCGTCGGTCCTTGAACCAAAAAAGGACACGAGAACCGGTTCTTGGTAAGTCACGAACTTCAGACGCTGTCACATTGTGGGTTAACAGCCACTCTTAGTTCCTGTGTATCTTGAAAGAATAAGCATTCTTAAATTAAGCAACAATCTTTCCCATCCGACCAATTCCGGAAACCACTCAATTTCAACTCAATCTACACATTTGTGGTGAAACCAGCCGCTCGCGTTTTCAAAATTATCAACAAATTGGGTATCCTTTCAATACACAAAAATGAGCATATACATTGAGCGCACGCTACCGCCAGTCGATACTGAAAATGCGGAAAACACAGACACAGGCCGAATTGCAGCCACAAGTGCGAAGCTGCAAGACGTGCTCCACTTACCCCAAGAGGGATCCGTGCCCAGCCTGCCGCGGTGTGCGAGATCTCCGTTGGGCAAATCGATGGCCGCAAACCAGAATGCATATCTGGGTGAAAGTCCTAGCGGCAAGCACTCATTTCATGCCAGCCCCGTTCGCCGAAGCATGTCCGTATTCGCCCAGACGCCGCCAGCACCAAGACTGCCGCGGACGCCACGAAAAGTAAACGTGGTACAGACCGAGAAAAGTCCTTTTTTGACAAAAGAACCTGTTTCTTCGACTGTGTCTTCTACCGAACTCAGTCTACAAAAACAATGCACAGATCTCTATGCGCAGCTCGCGTCCATTACTACTGAATATGGTCATATCGAGGAGGAACTCTCTCGCAAAAGCATGCGTGTGGACGAGCTCACACAAAAAGTCATCCACTCAGAAAAACTTATACGGTCCATGGAAGACGAGAGGCAACAGGCTGCCGATTTGCACAAACGAGAGTTGAAATACTACCAAGATTCCGCCGAGGAGCTACAGCGACAAAAGACGCGAATTGCTCAGCGTCTTGAGGCCGAAAAGGTAGCTAGTGAGAGGCTTGCACACGACCAAGAGGAGAAGTACCTCAAATTGTGCAAGAGCTACAAGGCGTTGCAGAGTGACTTTGAGCTCGAACAGAATCTGAAGGCATTGTTGATCGACCAAATTGAATACTTGTCAAAGGAGCGGGATATCTTGCTTGAGAACACGGGTCCACAGCTTTCTGTTGCAGATCTAGATAAAGACTTGGACAAGGTCGCCGAGATCGATTTTGTCTTGCACGATTCAGATGATGATCTTCACCCAGACTCGGACATTCACCCTTATTCCGGCTCGGAATCTGATTCAGAAGGCAGTGTGCACGGAACTCAGCTCTTGAGCTCGTATGCTGAGTTGACAAGTCCCGACCACGGTTTCGATGCGTCCTCGCCAATCAAAGACCACGAACAAAACTTCCTTGATCTTTCCCCAGACTTTCAATTTCCTGCCCCCAATCCAATTGACAGTGCGCCTGCTTTACCAAAGCCAGATAATATGCCTGTGCAATTCTCACATCCTACTTCCGAAGAGTCGACGACTTCTTTAAAGAGGCAGTCTTTGCCAGCTCAGCTAAAACTCAATTCGTCTTTCGAAGATGACTTTGTGCTCTCGCCGCTCAAACTCACTACGCATGCCAACACATCCTACTTCGATGCTGACTCTTCTATTCCTTCGACAACTGCAAGGTCCAACACCATCGTGAAAAAGAGATACTCCGGAGCAAGAGCAAACCACTCGCGGTACAACTCGCACGATATTGTACCCATCAAGGTTGAGTTTGAACTGCCGAAAGAGCAGCTAAGATCATCCTCTGTGCCAGATAAGGAACATATTCTGCAGCAGCTCTCCAGTGTTGCTGAGGGAAACCCAATTCAGGATTCAGATATGGCGTTCATGAAACTCAACGGGTACCCGGTCAGCTCAAAGAGGGATTCGCTCATGACCAACTCATCGAAGCGTTCAAGCTTCATCTCGGAACCCAACATGCTGAGTGGCGACATCACCAAGCAGGAAATTACCAAGCTCAAGTTCGAGCTTCAGTCGTTGAAGCTACATAACGAGAAATTGTTATCGTACATTGGGTTTGAATTGCAGAAGCAGAAGAAGAACATCAAGAAATTGTCGAGTAAGCAGAACCTCCGGCCCAAGAAAATGTCTCATAACCACAACTTTGAGTATTCGGACGCCAAGCTCATCGAGAAACTGAAGGAGATGCTCATTCATAAAAAGCGGGTTTTGCGCTCTGTTTCTATCAATCCTGTCTTGTCGACCAAGTGCAGTGGAAATAGAACCAGTTCTTTCTTCCTGCCTCTTGTCGGTCTTGGCATGTCGCATAACAACCACACGGAGGACGAGGACGACTTTGTGTTTAAAAGCCATTTCATCAATTCGCTCAACACTGATGACCGTGACAATGACGGTTTCATTGAACACAACAGCAGGTATACCCTGCGCTTGCTGTCAAAGAGCAATCAGGAATTTTCTGAACAATGTGACCAGCATACCATCAAAAAGCATCGGTCCCAGACTTTTGGGCCCCGAAGCCACCAGACAATCTTGGATTTGTCGAGCGCTGAGGAGAGCTTCATGCTGATAGACGAAGAAGAGGAATTAGCGAACATTGATGAAGGATATTCTACGACCCACGAACTGAATGGAGAATGGGAAAGCAGCAGCGAGAAAAGTGCCATGTCCGATATGGACTACAATAAGTTGAACTGCTTCAATCAGATGAAATATCTTATCTTGGGCAAAGAGCACTTGCAGAGAACACGACGCGTTGAGCCTATCGTGGACGAAAACTTGAAATATAAGTTTCTCACGATCGCCATAGGCATTGTCATTGTGGGTATTAAGCTCACCTCCCATCCACACCAGCACCTCACGAGCAATTAAACAGAACGGTGGTGTGGCTTCGGGAAATTTTAGCATGATTACTTTTTATTTGAGCTTACCCAAAAAACAGATGAATTTGACTGGCTCTATCGTTCATATGCGACAGGATATGCCAATCGCTTGGTGCCCATTACAAAACAAATAGTGAGTTTCGATGAAACTCACGATTAATTTATATCTAAATTTGAATATTCCAAGCATTATTGTAAGATCGCACGTTTCGAAATCAAGAAAAAACTGCTCGAGGCAAACAAAGAAAGAGAACTACGATGAGGTTTGCGCAGGTGTATGGTTGGTTGATTGCCTTTTGCAGTCAAGTATTACCCGAAAGCTTACAAAATGTTGCTAATTACTTTCAATGGATTCCGATGACAGCGAGACTTTAACGAAGAGTTGTTCTTCTATACCAAGCATCCCAAGTTTATTAACAAGACCATTGCAGAGCTCCTCAATAGATTAAGAATGAGAAAAAGATGCCCTAGGGCCAAAGAAATGAACTGCAAACCTTGAGAAAGAATCAAAAAAATTCTGTCTGATTCCTAATGCAAATCTCAAATTAGACTGCCCCGAATTTTCGAAGTATTCAAGCGCGTATAGTGAGCATCAGGAAAAAAAAGTACAGTAGATCAGAAAATCGCACCACTGGCCGAAAACCGGCCCTGGCAAACTTTTCGCACCCAATCGCGGGGTTGCATTGGGGCCCATGCAGCGCAAAAACATGGGGTGGGCTTCAAATCAGGCCACTACCAAATCATGAACTTAGAAGCCCTGACACCCCATTCTCTTTCGTAGGAGAACGGACTGACATACGAAAATCAGAAAAAAAATTCGAAGTCAACCTCAAACCCACACATTTTAGTCTGCTTGTCTTGAATTTGCATGTCGGCCGGTTTAAAAGGCCTTGTTTCCCCGTAGCCACTGCCGCATTAGAGCAAAGCATGGCCCTCCGCAATTATTTATATGCGAAACATCTGAGCCCGGCCCAGGCAGCACTTATAAGCAAAGAGCCAAATTCTCTTGGAATGGAAGAGTCAAGTTGTCCGCCTGAGCGGGCATTGACTATGGAAGATGGGACAAAAGCGTGTGCAAATTGTGCCGACTGTCCGAAAAAAGCTAAAGCTGATGACGGCTCGCCCAGGATTATCGTGCAAGTCGAGTCCGAGACTGACTTCACGACCCCTATGTTGGTTACACCTCAAAACTAGCAAATTCGGTCATGAATTCCGGTAAGTAAAATTCAAAATTGAATTTTGTCAAACCTGCCGCGACTTCACTTTTTTTTTGTTATCGGTCGTATGTTGGCCGGCCTTCTGTGCTAACCTTCGGAGAATTATAGACCCTTCGAAGCTCCGACTGATTGTTCATAGTTCAATAAATCCTGGAGATTTCTTATTTTTATCACGAGAGCATGAGCTTATTTTGTTCCCAGAGCTTGCGCAGTTCAGAGTTTTGCCACTTTGCGTCGTTTGAGTACCTTGCCGACTTCTCCTGCCTTAAAAGCCAGTTCTCCACGTTTTGCTCACCCAAACCCTGGGCCAAACCCACCCCTAAACCTTCACCTAAAGCACTGGGAGTATTCTCTTCAGGCGAGAATTCGTGTTCCATTTGTGTTTGTGCTCTGTGTTGTTGCTGGAGGTGCTGCCCGTGTTGTAAATGTGGGTTATGCTGGCTATGCTGACTGTGCTGGCTATGCTGGCTAAGATTTCGATGCAGTAACGCAACTCGATCCTCAGGAGTGTGTGTGCGGCTACCATCTCTGGAATTCATAGTAATTCCTGCCAGTGCCATAGGTGCACTCGTTGTTCTAGACTGGGAGCGGAGTTGGTGCAAGGAGATGAAATCTGATGGGATGTCCCGTCCCATTCTTGGAGCTATTCTCAGCTCTACCCTTTCGTCTAGTGTCTCCACCCTTGGGTCCAACCTTTGGTCCAATCTCCGACTCCGTTGCCCTCTTTGATCCGGTCTTTGATTACGCTCTCTAGGGTCTAGGACTCGGCCCAAACTTCCCAAACTACCCATTTCTTGGTCCCCATGAGTATCTAGATTTCTCGGAACCCTCTGATCCAATCCGGAAGGTACTAGTGGAACACGTTTGTCTTGTCTTCTTTGAGCACGTAAAAGCCTCTCGTCCGCACCAATTTGCGGGGGATCTTTTTCGAGAAGCTCCAGAATAGAAACAACCTCGTTTCGTGGATTGTGATGAACGCGTTTCAGCATGGATGGCGGGCTCATTTCATCCAACTCCGCCGCCCGTTTTTCGGCCAGTCGGCGATTAATAAACCTTTCGCTCACAAAAGACGACTTGAACTCTTTGTAGAGGTGCACCGTTTGCGGGTAGTCGTACTGGTGGTCCTGGAAAAACTTGTCGGCGACATGTGTGAGAAACCGTTCGATGTCTCCCGCCGAAAACTGTTTCTCAGTATTCAACGAAAGTTTCATCGCGGCCTCAAGCGACTCGGCGGTTTCGGCCGGCGCGGAACCCGTGTTTCGGCCGGGTTCTTCGGATTCCGGAGATAAATATGAGACGTTTTGAGGGAAGCTCAATGTCAGCTCTGGCTCAAACTGGCTCAGCGGCTCGGTCACTTCAGGCCGAACAAAATCTATGTTCTTGTTAAGGGGCATTTTCTGCCCGCGGTCTAGATCCGGATCCTCGTCACTGGCCGGATCGGCCAATAGTTTTTCGTTATTGAACGTGGTCCTGTTTATAGCGTCATCAGTGACCTCCGTAACATCCAATCCCCTTGGTTTACTCAACCCGTGTCGTTTTTTGAACTGGCTGAGCCAGCCGTGGCTGAAACCGACTAATCGTTTTGGATTTTCAACGCCAAATTGGTGTGCATAGATCTGCCAGTAATTCCTCAATATGGGCTCGGTGATCTCCTCATCCAGCGCCAATCGCTGCTGTACCAAAAGATCCATGGCCCGGTTGATTTTATCGTATTTAAAGGTAACTTTCCTCCTGGCGTGCTTCTCAAAATGCGTTTCCAGTTCCCGATATCGCTCTCTATACTCGTCCTCGTGCTTTAGCCACTCATTGAAGGTCAGGGTCAGAATAGCGACTTCGTTTTTGAAGGTTTCCACCGTTTCCAGTTGCGGGCGGCCCAGCTGGTGGAAAAAATCGAGAATCCTTATTTTTTGCTCGAGCGTGGCCCGCGGCGGTTTTCGTTTTTTGGGTTTGTTCGCCTCGGTATCAGTCATAGTACCAAAGATTACAGGTCGATCCTATCTGCCCTAGTTTCTCTGAATCTAATCTATAAACTTTATATATAAATTGACAGTTTGTCATGAGCACTATCTCGAGACAGCGGCAACGGTGATATGGAGGATTGTGGCTCGCGGTTATCGCTGCCTCTTCTGGACATCCAAGAAAAGTATATGGATGTGATTTGCGGTGCTAAGATTGGCTAATCAGCACAGTGCTTTAATTGCTTCTCGCGTTTCAAGCTTATCTTTGCATCTAAAGAAGCCCAGGGGGGTATTTCAGGCGAGATGTAAGTTTCCTATACACGCCAGAGTGGTTTGCATATGTACTGCTGATGTTCTTCTGTGCTGAGTCCTGACTCTACGCTCTCAGGCTCCGCGCGCATTATGTAGTTAGCTGTCAGGCTTGAAGTTGACATCGATTCATGAGATCTTGAGTACATTCGAAGCTTATTGATGAAATATGTGTATTCTTGAATTTTTCGTTCAATGGCTTGGGTAAAAAAATGATGTTTGATGCAAATACGAATTGGCGTTGATTGTGCTTTCTTTTCTGCGTTGTGTTGGTTTGTAGGAGCTCGCAATGGTGAGCCTGGGCAGCTAAGTATTAGATTAGTGAGACAATCATTACATGTATTTGCACCATGACTATGCTTGTCCAGCACCTTCAAAATAGTGTCTACTTTTTTTACCCTAATTTTGAAAACTTATCGTAGTAAATTTTTGGGATGAACAGAGAATGTGGCCCTTATAAGCCAGCCACATGATTCATGCCTCACCTCACTTCACAGCTTCTTACTGGAAACAGGCTGATATGATATTACTGCACTTTCAGATAATGGCTCGATTTTGCAGAAATTTTAATCTTTTAATCTTGCTGTGAATCGCATAAACAATTGGAATTTCATGTATTCCAAAGCAAAGCAAAAGATTATTATTGATTGGTACGTTTCGGTATCAGCCAGTTGCCCCGCAATAAATTGCTTTGAAAAGAGGGCATTCTAGCTCAGGATCATATCTCTAGCAAGGAATGTTTCATATGGAGAATTGTCAGCAGGCCCGACTTTTACATCTTCATTTTTGACCCTGAGAAAGAAGTTCTCCTTTTCGTCTACATCTACACATGCAATTACCGGGTCACAAGAAGTCGCATGGAGTCACGCACAGTCTGGGGAGTGCACAGTCTGGAGGAGTGAGCAGTCTGGGGGAGTGAGCAGTTCAGACTAAACAATGAACCCCTCTCGTTGATGGTGGTGTTGATTTTCGCCTATACATCGTCAATCTGTAGCGCTGACTATAGCAGTATTGATATCAGAGCTCTTGAAACTGAAAGCCGTTCCACTTAGTGCGAGCCGGCACCTCTGCTAACCCTTTCCAAGACTGACTCGTAGGCTACCTCGGAGAAGTCAGTGCCTTGCACGTCAGCGGCGATACCGTTCAACGCTCTTCTCAAGGCATCCTTGGACGACGCGTAAACCATCTTGGAACGCACGGGAGCGGTGTCTGGCGACCAGGTGAAGAACACGATCTTCGTGCGCTTACCCTCACCGCCACCGATCTCGTACTCGAAGTCATACACGGCGTACTTGCACTCGTTTTCAGGCAACTTTTCCAAAAACGTGTCGTAGCTGTCATCCGTCGAGGTCTCGTCCACGACAATCTTAGTTTTGTCGTCGTTCAACGCGAAGATGATGAATTTGTGCTTCTTGCCCAACTTCAAGTCATTGAAGGCGGCTAAGGACTCGTCGGCAACGGCAACTCTGGTGTGCGTTAGTATAAGAAAAGGGTGTATTGTGGGTTTGAGTGGGCAGCTGAGATTCTTTTTATGAAAACTTTCCTTTATCGCTTTTGATCCGTTGACTTTACGATTGAGGCCTTTCATGGGTGTACAAGTGCCTTTGGAACGTTGTTGCATAAGGTTACAGGGGTAAGGTAGCAGCAGGACAAGGGGGGTTATTAGACTCGGCGCGAAGTCAGTATGTTGCCCTTTCTGAATTGAAATCAATGCCTGCAGCATAAATCCCTTCCTTGGTGTATATCCTGAAGTTCGATCCGACACCAACACCGATGCTTTCATATAAAAATTGTTATAAGAAACTTCCTTGGCCGTTATATAAAAGTGAGTGACTGGAAACATACCCTGATCTAGACTGAAGGGAGTTAGTATCATATAGTTTGCTACCTTTCAGTCAAAGCGGTAATTTTGCGCATATTTTGATTCGGAAAAAGGTGGTCTTATCGGTAACATACCATTGTTAATTGAGTGGTTGATAGATATTATAACACAGTTAAGGAAATGTTGGTTTCAACTTGAGGTGCGGGTTTGCTTGCGCGGACGACAAACGGGTTGTCGGCCGAGTGCTTATATGCAGTTCGAGAGGAGTGAGAGAGCGTTAGGAGCGCTGGGTGGAAACATATTGTCGTAGCGAACACGCGAATGCAACTGTTTGTGATTTTCCATCAGGTTCTGAATTCGTGAGTAATTTCTTCCGGTGGTTTTTCCCGACCTCATGATATCAATTGATGATATACGGGTTTATTTTGGTGCAATTGATGATTCAGGTGTGTAACCCGTGCATGCTGTTTATCAGCGAGAGTGCTTAGGTCTTGATACAGTCTATACCACGAGTTGCAATTGACATGCAGAGGCTTTTCTTCAAGTCTTGATATCATCTTAGTTAAAAAGCATTTTGTTTCATTAATTCTAAATCAACTGGTTTCAAATACTCAGATACAGTGTTAGTAGACCTGACGCTTGGTACGTACTTTTGCCACATAGTATGGTGTGGTGTTTCCGTCGCTTTTGAGACCATTCTAATTTCATGTGACATTGAGGCTGATAGTCTGCGTAACTCTCATCCAACATCTGGGAAGCCAATTTTTTCCCTGCGCTTACCACGACTTTTCAATTTTACCAAATCAGAAGGTACGGACAAGGCTGTGATGTCCACATATATGCTTGTATTGGTGTCGATGTATCTTGCATCTACCACATTCTCACTATTGATGTGTTTGTTGTACTCACATCCGTAAAATATAGGTGCACACCGGCGACTTCCGGGTCCAGTGAGATCCAAAACCAAGCTTTGGTTTTGTGTTAGTGCCAATTGCTCGAGGCATTTGACCGTCATTTGCACATCTATGTCTTGGTCCCAGGGCAAGCTTATACCATTCCAATACCAGCCCAATAAAGTGCCGTGTGCTAGCCATGCTTTTAACATAAAGAGTCTGCATAGCGAATTCATGCTTTGGCAGAGCGGTGAAGTACGCTCATATGTTCAGACTTCGGATGTTTGGAACCCTCCCATATTCCTAGGGGCACTAACTAAACTGCTGTGGTGAGCGACCTGCACATAGCAAAATACCCTGCAACGTTTCTTTCCAATTGAATTATCTTGTGTAAGAGCGTTGGAATGGAGAGAGATATCAGCCCAGTATAATTCTATCTCTATTGCCACTGTTTGATTAGCCGTAGATGGTTTCGATAAACTTGGACTTCGAGAGTCATAGTTAAATTAGCACCATCACCGTGCACTGGCGGACGTAAAACGCCCGTACACCAGCGGTGTTGGGCAGTTGACCCGGGGAGAATCCCGACAAGAAGGCGGGGGTTTGCGGTTATTTTGATCCTTTTCGCTCAAGGGTACCCCTGATTACATTTTTTGTAAAGAATCACGTCGTGGTGGCGGTATTATGTAGATTCAAAGGTGCTATTGGAGGTTTATTGGCTGCGAAATTGGCCTATAAACATGACTAAGCCTTGTCCGTAGTGTGAGTTGAGAGGCCAGCTCTTACAGTGTGGACGTAGGTCAGGTACAGCTACTAACTGAACCACTATAAAGCCTGTTCCCGTATTGTAATCTTGAACATACAGTACCAGTCTCCTGCCCCGATTGTTACATAACATCTGAAAATCAGGGTACCAATGTTGTGGTGCATACGCAATAAACCCGTACCTCACGTTGCCGCCCTGGACAACATGTGATTCGGAGTGGAAGCAGAATACACAGAATGGTTCCACAGCAATCTCAGGACTCTCTCCTGAGCTGGCTGCTGATACTTCTTTAGAGATCACAGAAGCCTGACTCTGAGGCTACTGAGGATGCTTGACTCAGATTGGTATGGTTTGTCCCAGTGGAAGTGGTTGGTTAAGAGTCTTATCAAAACGTTAGGATTACTTGGTATAGTCAACCCGCGCACTCT